>JAVKPL010010144.1:35000-42176 GCA_032173675.1 Gastrolobium villosum | reverse complement strand
TCGATTTGGATTTTTTTTTCAAATCCGATCCGGATCCGAATCCGATTTTTTCAGTTTGGATTGAATCGATTTTCGGTTTTTTGAAAATCCTAAAACTTATTTTATGATTATTGTGCAAATAACATCTTTTGTATATATTGGCTTTGTAAATTTTTTTTTAAAATACATAAGCATTAGTAAATGGGTTTATAATACAATTTTTTTTTTTTTGAAATGAAATATGAAGCTCTACAAAGATAAAATTTTATTGATGAGATGAGACTAGATTTTTTCTTGGGATTAGTTGATGAGTTAATGAGTCTTGAGTTTAAAAAAATTTAGGTTATGATTAAGGGAAAAATTGAAGTAGGTAGATGAGAATTAATATATTCGAACAGTTTGGATTGGATCGGTTTTCATCAATCCATCCAAAAACCGATCCAATCCAATTAGAATTTGTGGTTCTTTTTTCAATTTTTGATTTATTCGGTTATCGATTTTTCGGTTCGGTCACCACGGTTTGAATTGATTTGAATCGGTTGATGAACATCCCTATAACATATCATAAGGATTGTGTCCAGAAGTGGAGCAAAGATTCTGGTCATTGCTTTCTGAAAGAGAGAAGGAGCTACTTTGAGACCAAATAAAAGCACTTTCCATTGATATTGAGCATTAAGAATGCAGAAAGCAGTTATTGGAACAAATAATAAACACTGCAAATCCAATCAACAAATGATGATAATGAAGGTTTCTGTGCGTGGCATGGAACAGTTATTGGAACAAAGCAAAGCAAATTGCGTGATTGGAAAGGAACTTGCAATCTGAAAAAGGAGAAAAAGAAATGCTAGCTCATAAGCAGCGATTCTCCACTCATTTTCTCCCAATAAAAACTAATGATTTGGTACGTAGAAGTATAGAAGAAACCCAAAAACCAAGATAATAACTAAATTAAATCAATTTAAACGATTTACCAGAAAAAATTCAATCTAAACCAAAACACTAAAAAATTCAATTAAATTTAATCTTGTTCTTTTTTTAGACAAAAACTAAGCAATTTGGACGTCAAATTGACCAAACTAATCATAGTTTTATATTACTTGTTGACAAAATACATTTACGTGGAAGTATTAGATATTTACGTTGAAGTATTAGATCAAATTCACACGCAACAGAATACTTTCACATCAATCAATATTTGGACGGACTGTCCTGCAATAGATCCTTGCAATTAAAAATAGTTGGATGATCGATGGTCAAAAAGAGCATTGAAAGTTTGAAACTAAACTCATATTGGGAAATTTTTTGAATACATCCTATATATCCATCTAGGTACATTTTTTTTTCAAATAGAGAAATTATTTTTTTCATTTAAATCTTTTTTTTTTCCTACTAAATCTCAAAAAATTTCCCCATTAAACAAAGATATACTTATATATGATGTATCAAAATTTTCTCATCATATTGAGGTTATGATTTATTTATTTTTGGTTTCCCAAGTATCATCCAGCCGACAGTCGAAGACTAATCCTTTCTAGGTGGGAGATCACATTAAGTGGATAAATCTCTCCCAACAAAATCTTTTCCATACGTATGGTCAAGGATCGAACCCCTACATATTTAAGGAACCCAATTATCTACCAACTGTGCTGGGCTTAATTGGTGAGGTATTTAGTCACCACATGAAAAAGATCCCCATGTCTATGGAATTAATAGTTACATTAACGGCCCAAAACAAATCTTTCATGGCATTTACAACATAATCCTTTTTCCCCTACGAATTTGCATCTCTGTAGGAGTCAAGCATTTAATAGGATCAATAGTTAATGGTGAAGAAGTCGTTACCGAAATTATGGCTCATGATGGAGGCTGTGAAGATGGAGTCAATGAAGTTGAATGTTGACCATATGGTTTATATTGGAGGTCCAAATTCAATTCCTACTCAAACGTACAAGCAAAAAGCATATGCTTCCGTAACATCAACGAGTCTCTGAGACATCACCAAACTGTAGATCTTTGGTTTGAATCATACTCTTGCAGAGCTGAGGTAATAATAGTCTTAGGACCTTAGAAACCAATCATTCAAAGGCAGACTGGTAATTTTAAACAAATCTGGTCTGTTGAAATTTAACCGATAGTTGTGTTGGGTCCTCAATGTTGTTGGACCAAAACGTACGTTGCTTCAAAGCTCGCGTAAATGCAATCCAATTAGGCAAATTAAACAAACTCACATTCTATTATGTAGTCTTTGAAGTATTTGGGCTTCTGAGTGAGTGCTCTTGGAGCATAACCCACGTTCCTTAGTACCAATCTTCTAAATAAATCTGGAACTATCAAGTCCACTACATCGGTGGTCAGGGATATCAAAGCAAATAAGAAGTAAGAAAATCTTTCAAGAATCATGTCTTTAATAAATAAGTTTAAATTTTTTAATGTTCTAATTTCATATAATCCTTAGGTGGTGTTTGGTTCAAGTTAAAATTTATATTCACTGGAGAAATGTAATTACTAAAGGTATACAGGGAAAATGAATTAGATAGGAAAATCAAAAAAAAAATGTTATTTGGTTGGGCCAAATATTATTTATCCGGCAAATTGATAAAAGTTTTTGAAAATTATGTTTGGTTGAAGAAAAAATATTGATTGATAAATGAGATATAATTATAAATATAACCCTATAATAAGTTACTATTATTAATTCAATTTACTATTGATGGGTATTATGGTTTGATTTGAATTGCTCTGAGCTTCATTTAGCTGGCTAAGTATGAAACACCATCTCCAACTTGTCTTTCCTAAAGAGTGAAAATTGCTTGCTTTCTACGACCAAATGCTAAATATTATGCTAATATAATAGATGAGGAAATTGAAAGAAACTGTCTACCAAACATGGATATCTAACGTTGTCACTTTCATTTGCATAGCCAACTTTTTAGAAAACCTGAACCAAAAATTTCTTACAATCAGTACTAAGTGAAATGAGCAAATATGTTCGAATGATTCTCTAGCTTGAGTGACAAACAAAAGAAAAAGCAAAGAAGAGAGAGGACTTTTGAATTTTTTCCTTTTTTTATTTTTATCAAAACATGTTTTGTATACAAAAAATAATACTTTGTTAAACTTCATTTCTCAAATTTTAAATCTTTATTTCTCAAAATATTCCAATTTTTTTAGCATTAGAAATTCTGTCTTGCAAAAAAACTGATTTCTCAAAAAAACAAAAAAAAAAATTAAAAAAAGAAATTGATGTTTGGAAGTCGGTTTTTCGAAATCGACTGTCTTACATTTGTTTAGGCATCTGAAGAGGTGATGGGAATTGGGGAAAATTGGAGACCGAAACTTGAGGTAGGGCATCCCCACCGAGCTCAGGCCAAGGGTCTTTTTCCTGAGAGAAATTTGAGCGCTTCCATAGCAATCAGTGTGATACCGATACGTATTAGAGTTAAAAGTTATTTTTAAGTTAAAATTTGAAAAATAAAATTAAAAGTTATTTGATAATTATATAAAATTATTTGTTATAAAATGATTTGCTGTCTGATAAAATTTATCAATAAAAAATTAAAATAAAAATATAATTAAAAACTAAATATGAGAACTCCAAAATACTGACATATATCTTAAAAAAAATTACTTTACTCTCATATGTTTTTAGCTTCTTCTTTTTTCATTATGAAAAAAACTCTTTTCATAATAAGAACTTTTATAAAAGGCAAAAATGTTTCTGCTATAAATAAGTTGTCTGCATTTATCCCAAAACGAAGTCGTTTTGGTATTGAAATCTTAAAAAATTATAAATATAAAGACTATTATAACCCTGAAATAAATTAAAATTACAAAATATCATGATTTCCGCCTCAAAATGACGTGGTATTGAGCTTACTTCAGATAACTTATCCGCAATAACGGCGGAAATAACGAACCCTTTCATAAAATTATATTTGACTAAACTTGTAAACTTTAATCTCATTCATGATAAAAACTTCAAAAAAAAAAAAAAAAAAAAAAAAAAAACTAAAACTAAAAATAAAAGTTCTCAAATAGACATTAATCTCATTCAAAAATGAGACATCTGTTATAAATAAATTATCTAGGGCGGTGCTTACCAAAAAAAAAATAATTATCTAGGGCAGAAGTTTTAATTTTTTTTTCTTTCCCGAACGCTGACATGAGACTGAATAATGGGTGTTCAAGTATCACCTAAAATATTTTTCTTTTTCTTGAAGTTATGTAGAAAAGAATTTCTTTTGCATAGAAAAAAAAAAGAAATTGTTTTTCTTACCAAAAAAAAAATAATAATTAATTCTTTCAACAAAAGTTGGATAATAAATTATAAACACATTTTTGCATTGCAAAAATTTGAAATAAGATCTATACAAATATTTACCGATAGTTTCGGAGCTACTATTGGGACCATGAGAAAAATCGGTAATACTGCCAATTAATAGCTACCAAATCCAATTTTATTTTATTTTTGATTTTTAGCTGCACTCTATGTAAATTAAGTTATACTTATATTTTCACCAAAAAAAAAAGTTATACTTATATAGCATGTATAAGTCTTCTGTGGATATTTTTTTTTTTTTTTCTTGGAGAAAACTTCTGTTGATATTCTTAATCAATTTTTAAGGGGGAAAAACTCAGAACATGATTAGAAATTTATTTTTTCTTTGTTCGGACATTTCTAGCCACAAATCTTTATATGCAAAAAATATATTCTGGTTTAGAACTGCTTACAAATTTAGATAGGATTCCCAAATTCCGATCTTTAATTTTTCATACAGTGACAATCCCAACATTCAACTTCCAAATACGACATTTTTTTTTTTTAAATGGTCAAATTCGGATACAACTTCAGTTGCATTTTTCTTTACCTCTTGCATCGACACGACATAAGATATGAGATACGATATCAGATGACGTTCCGATACATTAATTCTAAAAAATATTAATTTTTGATACGTTAAGACATGTTTTAATATCAATAATTTTTTTAATTACGCAATGTATATTATATTTGATATTCAATAATTTAACAAAAAAAATAAAGTTAAACTTATAATACCCATAAATTTTGCAAAGAAACATAAAATATCTCAAATGTTTACATTAAACTCAATAACATAGTAATCATAATCCAACGAATCTAATAGTTGGAACTCAAAATGCAAACTTTGAACCTTTTTTGAGTCTTTGCAACGAGTATTGGAGTGTCAGAAAGTGTCGGATACGACACGTCAGAAATTTTAAAGTGTCGGTGTTTTATAGTCTTTGGGTGTTTTAATTTTTAAGGGAAAAATGTGTATCATTTTAAAAGATGTAAATTTATCTCATTTTAAGTTAAAGAAAGAGATAGATAAAGGAGGAGAGAGAGAGTGAACAAGAAAATATAAAGGTGTGGGTCTCACTTCTTTATGAGAGTGAAATGATATAACGTGTGTCGTTGAAAAGAACAAACATTTTTTCCAATTTTTGGGAGTGGATCCTCTCATCTGCTAATTAACATGACCATGTCATGTGAGGCAATCATAACCATACATTGATGAATGAATGGTGATAATGGAGAAGAGAAAAAAAATATAAAGATAAGAAGTTTCACAATCATCATCGTTGATTTAATTATTAACGATTTAGATCCTCCCACATGATATGGTCATGTTAATTTTTTTTTTTTTTGGTAATCAACAGGGGTTAAATCACCCCCAACATATGGTCATGTTAATTAACATATAAGAGAATCTATTTTTCCAATTTTTTAAACACAAAAATTGGTTGATTTTTTTAGGAGTGTACACATATTGGGAATATGCCATTGGGAAACATGAACTGCTAATAGGATGGGTAATAATTTGTTTGGTAGGTCCCATTGCTTTCTTTGCCATCTGTCGGCCTCTACTTGCCATAAAGCAAACTCTGACTACCATTTTTCATGATGTAAACACAACTGAGAAACCTTTTCAATGCTGTTACTTCAAAGACCATAAGTTAACAAATTGATTAAAATATTGTATTAGTGGGGAATTGCATTTTGTTTTATTTATTTTTTTGGTTTGGTTCTTGACATAATTTGATTCACAATTAATTGTTAGTGCATTAATGCAGAACAATTGTCACGTCTATTTATCCTGCTTACATCACTAGCTGCCTAACCAACAAAAATAGTGCCTATTAATCCCTATTAACCAAGGGTTTCCGGTTGAAAAAAATGTAGGGAGAGCTTTACTCCTAAACTAACTTAGCAATGAATATTTTCAATATATATATATATATATATATATATATATATATATATATATATATATATATATATGGGATTTGTTTTTCTCATGTTGCATGAGAAAACAAACTCTTCCTACACTCAATATAAAAAGATGTGCCACTAATTTTTATGTTTTTTAAATAGGTGGATCCCACACTTGATGTATCTATGACATGAGATTTGAATTCTCCTACAACATAAGATTTACTTTTCATATATATATATATATATGAAAAAGGTTATAGTTACAAACTTTTTTTCTTACAACCTCTTACAATCATGTCTTATTACCATTGATTTCCGTCAATCAACGGTTATCATTTATTATGAATTAATAATTAATTAATGAGTTTAATTTGAAAAAATGATAACCGTTGATTGACGGAAATCAACGGTGATTAAATATGATTGTAAGAGGTTGTAAAAAAAATGTTGTAACTATAACCTTTATATATATATATATATATATATATATATATATATATATATATATATAGTGGCGGACGCACTTGCGGGAAAATGCCCACAAGTGCGGACATAAACTTTCTCATTTCAAATTTTTTTTGATTGTAGGTCTTTAATTGTCACTTGGTTCAATATATATATTAAGAGTAAATACCCTTTTAAGTCCCTAACAAAAAATATAATCTCCATTTTAATCCCTTATAAAAAAAAAAAAATTAGTCTCGAATTTCCTAAAAAATTTAAAGTGAATTAATTTAGTTAAAATCGTTGTCCCTCACAAATTCAAAAAAGACCTACATTAGTCCTTCAAAAAGACCAAATTGGATCAATTTTTTTATAATGGACTAAATGGGGACCGAATTTTTTGTTAAGGACCAAAAATGATATTTATTCTTATATTAGTTAGCAAAGTAGTAACGTACGGAGATGATTAAAACAACGTAGCAACGCAAATTGATTAGAGATAAAACTTATTATTC
>JAVKPL010010144.1:0-32500 GCA_032173675.1 Gastrolobium villosum | reverse complement strand
TTATAAGATACATAAACTTAAAAGTTATGACTGATTATAAATAAAACTACTAGGTATATCATTTTCCTATAAAATGATCATAAAAGCAGTGTCTAATAATAATAATAATGACTGGATCACTAGATCATTCTTAAATTTCCTCTAGTGAAGTATTTTAACAACAAAATAGATAAAACTAGATTGATGCCGAATGCTCAGAAAATTGACTAAACAAAAGAATTATGATTGTTAAAAAAAAAACCCTTGCTCTCAAATCGATTATCTGGATATAAGAAAAATCAATAACCATACTTGACTTAAACACCCTTCTATATGATGTCGCTTAACCCTAAAATGCAATTAAAACAAAAATAAAAATAAAAATGATGCATACACGCACGACTGCATGAGTGATTCTAAGCCAACTCTAGGTGTACCATAGATGCTTGTGTGAAAAATTAAACTCAACTGCCAACGTATTCAAAACAAACCCATGTAAGAAAGAAATAATGTCTAAAATCTTAAGAGAATGTTGCACGCTGATAAGATAAATTAAAACATGCTCAATAATGTACAACCACATTCCAATAACATGAATGCAACAAGCTTGTTACCTTATCTTCAATTCCAAGAGATGATGACTTGGCAAAACTTTCTGTCCAGTAGCGAGCAGTGCTAACAAATGTCTGATACTCTTTCAGATACTGCATTGTCAATAGATAGACATTGGTTTAGAATGAGGACTTAAGAAAAATAAGCAATATTAACAGAACTTGATCTAGCAGAAACCAATACAAAGTATATAATTCTTCAATATAATGTGCTTTGGCAAGTCCACACGCAAAGAACAGGAGAAAAAACATTTCGCAAGAGTAGAGACACAACTACACAACAGAAAAAGTCATACCTGCTGTGCTACAACAGCATCTTGAGGATCATCAGGCTGAGGGGCAGAGAGAAGTGCCTGCACTGAAAGAAGTGCAGTCTTCAGAGTGAGTGCTGGGCTCCACTGGTCCTTCAAGATGTCCAGGCAAATAGCCCCACTCTGACTACTGATATTAGGGTGCCTTCAATGGTTAACATACACATTTAAGAATGCATGCATTAATCAACTGAAAAGATATTTTGCTATAGTATGCATTAAATGATATATTTGCCATGCATAACATAAGTAATTGTTCATTTTATAAAGGCTAAGATAGAAAATAAACTCCATAATCACAAGATTCTGCAGAAGCCAGAACACCTGATGCGGAGGCAATTGAAATCTCAGCGGCAGATTCATTATTCTCCAAATTTGAGAAAACATCAAAACAAGCATGCAAAACATACTTTGGAAGTTTAATAATGAGAGATGGTGAAGTGGATATTAACATTTTTTTTTTGGTAAATGGGATATTAACATTAAATAAAATACAGAACTCATAATTTTAAAAGATCTTCAGACGAAATGCTAAACCACCATACTCTATTTATTCAGGGGGAAAAAGATAAGCACACTAAGCTTCTCGAGTGGGTTAAGATACACTTGCAGCAAAATTGAATCAGATGGAACCCTAGCACAAAACCTCGCAACAATTGTCTATATCATCCATGAACTAAAAGATGACATATTGGATTCAGAAGAGACCATCTTCCAATCCAATCCATAACTATACATTTTCAAGAACATAACAGCGTGTCTAACAAACAATGTGAATTGAGTTTCCACAGGCTAACAGCAAGATACACTTTTTTCTTCCCCTTTCCTATTTACATATTATTAAAAACCACTCCCCATCAAACCTGACTAGGGGTGGAGGAAATCCTTGTACGCAGCCTTACCCTTGCATAATTGCAAAGAGGCTATTTCCTGGATTCGAACCCATGACCTTTCAGTCATAAAAGAACAGTGTTACCACTGCTCCAGTTCGCCCCCGTTCCTATTTACATATTATTAAAAAATAAAAATCTTATACTACCAACATCTATAAGGAGGCCCAGCACATGCTCCATAGTATCGATTGCACTGTTCATTAAGGGGTGAAAAAAACAAGAAAAAGAAAAAGAAAAAAAATAACATTTTCCCTACCAGACTTTGGTTGTAAACTGCATCTTGGGGGGTTCAAATGGGTATCCATCTACAGTAAAAAAGAAAAAAGAAAAAAGAAAAAGGAAATGATTACTCATTGGCGATTTAAAAAGCATTAAATCAAACAACAACCTTAATTGATCGAAAACCAACAACAAAATTCCCAATTCAAAACCCTACCCTGATAGAAAAAAAACAAAGAATTGGGGATAAACCTGGCAATGTGATGTCAATCTGGAAAACACCCCCTTCATAGGGAGTTCCAATAGGGCCAGGAATGGTACCGATCAAGAAAAGAAGGTTGTCGCTTTTAGGGCTCACTTTGATGCCCGATCCCTCAGCGTCTTTGCTGCATTCCGCAAGCTCCTTCTGCACGCGAGCAAAGTCTATCATCTTCAATCTGATACCAAACCCTACACAGCGAGTCACAAAATGGAAAAATAAAAATAAAAAGGGTTAAACTTATATATTATCTCACCATAAAACAAATGTGAATATGAAGATAAAGACACGCTTCCTCACCTTAGGTGCTGTACAGAAGAAGCAACAATAAAGCGCGTTACTTTTCACCCCTCTCTCTCTCTCTGTCGTTCACTACACTAACACACTTGAAATAGTGCCGATAGTGCTCGTTCACACTTTATTATATACACCACCGTCTTTATTTCCGGGAGCACTTTTGTTTTTTTGGCGCTGCTGTGAATCAAGATGCTGTTAGATTCTTGCAATCTAGCTTTGTGTTTAATCTCTATTTTAGTAAGTATTCATAAAAAAAAAAAAAATTATTTTACGAATCATTTTTTTTTTATCTACATCTGCCTACTACTTTAAAATATCCTTAGATCATAATCTTAATTAACATTTATCTGATATCAGAGAATGGTAAGTAAAGATAGACAGAAAAAATAGTAGGTGGAATAATATATCTCTCATAAAAATAAGTAATGATTATTCTATTTTTTACTTTTTATTTTAATATATTTTTTCCATTGTTGATTTGAAGTTAATATTGTCTTACTTTAATTGTTGAGACCACGAGAAAGATCCATTCTCGTTTTGATTCATGAATCCTGCTTAAACAAGTTATGAAATAAAGTGTTTACTTTTATCAAACTCCTATGGCACGGGTGGTAAGGAGTTTGGATCTCTTAAACAGCAGTCTCAAATTCGAATCCTGAGAATGGAAAAAAATGATTTGAAAGAACCGCCTCGGAAAGGATTTCGATTATGACAGGAGAATATGTTTGAATTTATTCAAAAAAAAAATATTTAGTTTTAATGTATGGTAACTTTTTTTTTTTGGTACCCCTCATTGGAACAGACACGTTTTCTGGCTCCTCGTTGAATTCCTTACCTAAGTAAATCTTTAGAAGCTAACTTTGAAGTTTATTTTGAGAATAAAAAAGAGTTAAATAAAAAAATATTCTCATCATACCAGCTTAAATGGGAGATTTATTTTGTTATTTTGTAATGTATTAGTGACTAAACCTTTAGTTGAGATTTAAAAGAAAATAGCTTTGGAAAAGGAAATGTTGTCTTTATTAATAAAAATTTATCAACAATTACTGATTATAAATTTGTTCCTTTTCTTGTCGAAACCTTTACATTTTATGATAATAATTGCTTTATTTTAATCCTAAATCATTTAGGGTTAATAAAATCGAACATCTTCTAGTTTGGACTTTTTATTATTGTTCTACAATTTAATTTTTTATGAGAAGAAAAATAAAAATTGCTCACCCACTTTGGGGGCATGGACATCTCCTGACGTTTCTATAATGCTATTAGCACCTGGCAGCAGCCGTGATGTAGCAAATAGCAACCAAATAATGTGCTCCAAGCAATCACTAACCCTATTAAAATTGGTTGCTGACTTTGCCTTTTATTTTTAACTCATTGTTTTATAAGTTAAATGTTTCTCATATATAAGTTTATCTTCTATATATATATATATATATATATATATATATATATATATATATATATATATATATGTGTGGAATTTATTTTTTTCCCTATTTTCTTTTTATATGGACCCATATGAGTTATGTATTTATAGGAAATAAATTTATTTTCTAGTCAAATGAAACATTAAACCGTGAGCAATATTGACATGAAATTCCCCCACACATAAAATAAGAAAGTGGGAGTGGAGTTACATGGTTTTTGTAATGTGATAATAAATTAGTTTTTGAATCATTAGGTCCGAATCTGACCGATGGATCCCTATGACCAATCATTTAGCTTTCCCACGTCATTTGATAGTCTCGAACTATCTCCTTATGTCTCATGTTATATTACTGAATTCAAATGCTCATTGAGAATAAATTTTCTATTCGGTTATAGTTGTTAGTTTGTGTTACTTAATTAACCAAGATTTTTTTCTTTTTTTATTAAACAAACAAGCAGTGGTGGCTTCTTGCCATCCATAAATAAATAAATAAATAGAAAACAAGAATATGGTAACTTACAAGTTACAATCCATGTCATACCAATTTTGTAAATCTTATGAGAAGTGTATTATGAAACAAAAAACCCACCGTAGATCAGATGGTCCAAATAGATTTAATTTATATTATGGATCTAACATGCAACCTGCATACAAATTAGAGGATTTCTTAACTTTGAAAGCCCTTTCATAATGCTTATGAATATAAATTACAAATGTGCATGTGCACATTTTACATTTTGACTTAATAAATAAAGGGATTTGATTTTCTCATGTTGCATGAGAATTTAATTCTCATGTTGTGACTCAACTAGTGGTGGGTCCCACACTTATTAAAAAAAAAGCTTTACACGTAAATCGAAGAGTCATAACATGAGAATTGAATTCTTATACAACATGAGAAAATGTTTTTCCATAAATAAAATAAGAAGCGGGGGAGAGGAGAATGAAAAATGATCAGACGTGGCAAAATAAATAAATCAAATTGCTTAATGCATTAGACAAGCCTCCTCCTTAGTTTTCTAACCCATGATGCCTAGTTTACGAGATATTGTTTAGTAGAGGTTAAGACATATCAGTATATAAGTTCACATCTTACCCCTTTTTCAATAGAGGGTTTTATAAGAAAGTAAGTAGAAAGGTTTGTAGTCAATCAAAAGGAATATGCCCTCAGCGGTGAAGTGTAGAGAAAGGATAGAGCAAGTTAATAAGTCAATCAGAAATAATTTGGCCCAACAATGACAGAAGAAGGCCTTTAGCCTAGGATAGGCGTAAGTTTAACCAAGCCCAAGGGCATGCACTATCTCAAAGTACTAATAATACATATTACAAGAAATTTGTGCTTAAAAAGTGTTAGTTTTGATAGAATCTCAATGCATTTTGAGAGAGAGGTAGAAGAGAATGAGAAAAATGGTTGATGGACTTTGGTAATAAGTAAAAATCATATCACCCAAAAATTAAAATGAAGCCAATAATGAGAATGTCCACATATATATACCAGATACTACATGGCTTCTTTATGGTAATTTGATGAGGGAAAATATTTATTTATAGATGGGCATAATGCATCAAGGGAATTAATGGTGCTAACATCAATCTTGTCCCTCCCGCAATTATTCTTATTCTTGATCATTTTTAAATGTCCAATTTAGCAAAAGACATTAAAGATTTGATGTTGTATTAGATGATTACTGAAAATGGATGGTTGCCCTTGCCACATAGGCAACAAAAAAAAATAATAATAATTTATTGTAATTTAAATAAATAATTACGAATATATAAATATTTTTCGTATTATTTACGGATTTATTGCAAGATGTTACGTTCATATTGGGCGTGACCACTCACGCTTAGATTAGGCATGACTCATATGGTATTTTGACAAGTGCCACAAAATATTAACAGTTTAACCGTAAAAATTCGGAAGGCCATAACTTTTGACTAGGGTATCTAAATAAGGTATTTTTTTTTATTCCACATAACTTTTTGAGATCTACGTAATGACACCTCAATTGCCATATTTTATCTCTCACAAATACAGTTTGAATTTACAACAATGGTATCACTATAAAAGTGCCACAATATAAAGGTGTGAGAGAGATTGATGAGAATATAATTTCTTTAAGTTGCATTAAAAAATGCAAAACTTTTAATGTATTGCATTAAAAATATGTTCTTATGTTGTGAAATGCTTTGATAAGAGGTTTTGATGTAATTAATACTATTATAGACGTCGAAGAATGCATTATTATAAACATATATAGCACCTCAAATCCTCTTATCAAAGTGTGTTTCAAAGCATAAAGTCCACCCGAAGAATCTATGAGTCCCATGAAAAGCCTGCAACTGGATGCCCCTTTTGGCATATTTTATCGTTGTGAATGATGTTATTTAATTTTTTACTTCCCAATATTAACAAATAAATCTCCAAACATTTTCCACTGCGTAAATATCGAAAAGTTAAGTGGAACAAAAAAATCACCTATTAATTTTTGTTTTAAAAAGGGACTACCGGAACGAGACCACATTATATTATAGGGAAAAAATGTGTATCATTTTAAAGGACACAAAATTGTGTAATTTTAAGTGATGGAAACAGTGTTCTTAAAATCGGACCGGTCCAGCTAGTTCGATCGGAAACTGGCCCGACCGGAAATCGGCCCATCAACCGATCTGATTCTTGCAATGGACCGGACATGCGATCGACCCGGTAAACCTATCAAGAACCGTGGTTAAACCGGTATTAACCGGTGACCCGGTTTTGGAAAAAATATTTTACATGTTACAAACGCGGGGATTCAAACTTGAGTCTCATGAGAATGGCCAAATATATATATAGGGATAGGAGATTTTACCTACACCTATTTTACGTATCATTGCCTACCCCACTCAACACCGTCAGATTACAATCTCATCCGACAGTACATGCTTGCCAAATAAAACAAACCCTTTCTCTCTCTTTCTCCTCACTTACTGCCACACCCTTTCTCTCCCCCACCCCTTTCTCTCTTCCTCGACACCAAGATCAGAATTCCGGTAACGAAAAAGGGTTCCTCCAAAAAAGAAAAAACACATATTCGATAAAAAAATAAAAAAGAACGAAAAACAGGAACACGACCATCAAACGTGTGGATTCCTTACGGTTTATGGAGCTGCTCTCACTTAATTCTAATAAGAAGATGGCGTGATTAAAGGATACCATAATAGCTATCGCTTCCGGTAAAGGTGGTGCGATTACAAGTTTTGATTATTATTTTTCATTCTTTCTCTTCGAAGGAATTATTTTTTTCTTCTTCAAGATTTGATTATTTTTGTTGATGGTGAATGAGTGGAGTGATGTTTTCCATATTCAAGCAATGGTGATAATGTTAAAGCCATATGAAGTGTGTTTAAATTTTTTCTTCTACATGTATCATTTGGATGGAATCAAATAGAATAATTAGAATGTATGAACTCTTTCTCTCTCTTTTTATTCAGTTTTTCTATTCAGTTTTTCTTATCCTTTTTTTCTTTTTAATTTTTTTATTCTTTCTTTGGTGTAGGGATTCTGAGACAACTTAGGCTACCGCCTGGGATCAAAGAGCACTCAGGTTAAGGTTTATGCATGTCTCTTCCAGGAATGCAGTTAAGTGAGAAATCAAAACCCACATTCCTAAAGAAAAGCCTTGAGCATTGTTGGCTGAACCCAGAAAAGAAATTGTAAGCAACGGTTAGATTTGAAAGGCTTCTCAGAGAGCATATTATATCTGATAACTCCCCTAAAAGTTTGTTGTGCGCCAAATTGGGAACTTCTATATTTTCCAAGCAAGATAATGTGTCTGGCAAATGACCCATCAGTGCATTGAAGCTCACATCCAGAACTTGCATCTCTGTTAAGAGCCCCACTCCTTCAGGAATGCATCCAGTTAGCTGGTTATTGAGGAACAAAATCTCCTTTATTTTAGAACCCGTAAAGCCAAAACTTGCTGGGATGTTTCCACTCAACTTGTTGTTGGCTAAATTTATCACAGAGGCAGGGGAACTACCCAGATTTTATGGAATTTCACCTTCAAATTGGTTGTTATTGAGAAATACTGCATCCAGATTCTTATTGAAGAGTTCTTGAGGAAGTGGCCCTGAGTAGTAGTTGAATCTGAGGTCCAAGTAGATGAGGCTTGTAATCTTCTACTTGTAATCTTCCTATAAAGCATATCATGTTTGTAAAGCATATCATGCTAATTTAATTTGTTCTCTTCTCCTTGTAATCTTCCTTTGGTTGAATGTATCTATCTCATTTGTAAAGTAAAAAAAATTTGGGATGGGAATCAAAATTTAAAATCTCCAGTTTGAATATCACCAAGTTTGTTTATTGATTGATATATACAAATCAAAGGCTAACTGAGTGTTAACATGTCACGATTCATGCCATTTTTCGCAACTGAGTATATTAAATTAGTTATTTTTTTTACTTTTAACTGTTCCTTTTATCGGATTATAATATAATTAAGTAAAGTAGTGGTGCTAGCATACTGGTTTTTAATTCAGAGTCCCTGGTGGCAAAAATCCCAGTACACGATGAGAATGAACTAGATAAACCATATAATTCCAAACTATGTACTATTTTTTAATAATTTTCATTCAATCTCTGTTGTATCTTTCAAGGAATAATTAGCGCTTGTGTAAGTAACAGTAAGAGCTTGTGTAATTTCATATTAGCAATCTGACAAAAACACTTGGGGCTTTCTCACCTTGAAAGAGAAGGCATATTTCAAGCTTGCATTACAAAAAGGCAAAGCATACTATTCATTTTCTATTTTTTGATGGCCAATAACTTTTTACCTCTTGAAAGAGATGGCTAGACACAAAACCCTCTCCCAAGGGTTATTGGCTTCCGTAAGAATTTTGCACCATGCAAGTTTGAAGCTAAAACAGTCTTATATGTTGTGAGTTAGGATTCCTTTATGGTGTAAGATGCGCATTAATTGTTTTACTTCTAGCAAAATTCAATCTGCATAATTAATAATGAAAGCAAATAGCTTCACTCACAACATATAAATCCAGTTTGCTAAGTTTAACCATTATATGCAGCCATCTCTCAAGGCAACCAAAGGTATAACCAGAAAACAACAATAAACTGGTTTCATTTTAACTCAGAAAATAACAAAAACAGAAAACCAGAAACTATTTGTCATCTAGCTTTATAGTTAATGAGAAGTTCAAACTTATCTATAAGTATGTAATGAGCTTCCTGAACTTCATTTAAAAACAGTATAAATAAAGAATTGAAACCACACAAAAACATCAATAATCAATGCATATTTATTTCTTTGCAAGTGCGCTTATTATGTCCTCATTTCTTGCAGTTTCCACAAATACTGGATTGCTTTGCTGCTTCTTCAATCCCGCTACGAATCCTTTTTTGGCCTTTCGTCTGGGAAATGTCGGGAGGATCTTTCAAGTTTATCATAGAAGAATCTTCGAGTTGACAATTCAAGCACTAAATATTAGTATCCCCAAGGCCATTACTCCCCTCATATGTTGGAATCTTTTCAGCAGATATAGCAAGAGAATAAAGACCATCATAAATAAATTGAAATGCTTCATCTGACCTTTGTGCAAGCTCAATAAGTCTATTACATTTAGAGCTTAGGTGAAGACTGTGGACGAATCCATCTCCATTAAGCAAACACATTTCTCTGTCTTTACTTAACAAATCATCATTTCCTTCCTTGCGCCAACGTCGCAAAATGAAGTGTTCTGGTATCTGCTCAACATTTTCAACAAAAAAAAAATAGCAAGAATATGCTGACATAGTATTCCCATGAACTCAAAATAAAGACATGAACACCTAGATTCTCTACTTTCCAACTTAATCTCAACTGTTGTTGAATCTTTTTTGTCTCTTTTATTAAAAACTCGATATGAAACCCATTCACCATCCGTTTTAAGTTTCTCCCTGGAGAAACTTAGGATATGAGAGAGCTCAGTAACGAACTTTAAATAAATTGCACGTGTATACATTTTTGCCGCATGCTCCTCCAATAGCATATTGAATCGCAAGCGTCTTTCTTTGTGCATAGACTCAAAATTTTCCTTTTTCAATGACTCGTATCGAGTATCTACTGCTTGGTTGTATTTCTCCACAAATTCCTTCAATGTAGTGCCAGATGTAACAAAATCATCAAAGAATGCATTTATGCTTTCCCTGCGCTGAGTAGTGTGCATACCGACAAAAAAAGTGGAATGGTTAAATATTGGTATCCAAGACAGTCTAATTGAATAAAGTGAATGCATCCACTCATTCCCAATAAGATGATACTCAACAATAAGACGATGCCAGTTGTCTTCAAATTCTTGAATACTATTGGACTTATAGATACAATCATTGAATTCCTTCTTGAAAGACCCATGGTCTTGGTACACATGTGACAACTTCTCTGGAAACTTTCTCATAATATGCCACATACAAAATCGATGTTTTGTATTTGGAAAAACTTTGGATACTGCATTGGTAATTGCCTTGTCCTGCAAGTTCACCTACATGTGTAAGTATGCAATCACTAATATATGAAACAATTCAAAATACGAAATTAAATTGATTATACTTGGTCAGTAATTATTGCACATGGATGTTTTTCATTCATTGCTCGAAGCCATTCCTCAAATAGCCACATAAAAGTATCTTCGGTTTCATCTTTTAATAGAGCACAACCAAACAAGATTGACTGCAAATGGTTATTCACACCAACAAAGGGTCCAAAAGGCAATGCATATTTGTTAGTCCTATATGTAGTGTCAAAAGTGATGACATCACCAAAAAGCTCATATGCATGTCTGGACCTCGCATCAATAAAAAAAACACTTTCCATACGATCCTCATAGTCATACTTGATCGAATAAAAGAATTTTGGATTCATTGATTGTTGTCTATTACAATAACGTACCACGGCTTGTGCATCACCAGCGTCATATATTTTCCTCCTTACATTTTTCATATGATTATAACAATCTCGATTATTAAACAATAAATCATGGCCTCTGAGGATGGTGGCCACCTTTCCAGTGGGCAAGCCTGAGTCATTGAATTTTTCAACTAATGATCTAGCAACATTAGGCATTTGCCTCTATGATCTTATATATGGAACACTCTTCGGAGTAACCAAACCATGATTATGGTTGTCGTCAAAATATGTAATTCTCCACATTTTTGTGTCTCCATTCATAGAAGCCTTGAGACAAGGTTTACACCCTATGCGTGATGAAGATGTATTCCTTGATTTAGTTTGACATACTTCACCAACATTGTTTGTCTTCGGTTTTGGATGACCCTCTCTAGCACATGTTAGCTTCATGTAATTCGTCTTGGTTTGTCGTGCCCGGATTCCAAAACCTTTTGTCATACCAAATTCTTTGTACAAGTCTATTACATTTTTCCTTTTAGAAAATTCCATTCCAACATCAATTGCAATATCAATATTCTTTGTCGGTGTCAACGGATGGACATTTGACATACTATTAATTAAGTCCTTCTGCATTCCATTTCATGAGGCATGTCATATTCAATCTCATCACTAAAGTCAATGTAATCTGTTGGGTCGTCATCAATATCTCTAAGTTGTGTAAAATTGGTCCCTGTATCATCCATCTGGCCTCTTATATTTCTGATATGTTTATGGTTCATTTGAATCACACCTCAGAGTCTGAAACACCTCCTCAAGTAGCACGTTGTCCTGTAAAGAAATTCAAGCAATATTTAAAAAAAAAAATCCAAAGCAAAACCACAATCCAAACAAAAAAGAGAAAAATTTGCACAAAAAAAGAACCGAACATGTAGTTCCCAATAACAAATACAACAATACAAAACCCAGAAGCACTCACCAAGCCCATGATTTATTAATAAAAAATTGAAGAAAAAAAACATGGTATAATAACCAAACATAAACAATTCAAACTGCAAACAATTCTATATACGTTAACAAAAAAATACTGAGTAATCAAAACTCAATTGAAAAAAAGTATGATAACTTTGTTTGATATTGATGCTTTCTTCCCTTTTAACATAATAGGATAGCTACATGATGGATGTTTCGTTGGAAAAGGTTGATGGAAAGAAAGAAAACCAACCTTCAATCGTGTTGCTGTGCATCATGGTGGGAATGTTCGGTCCATATACATCAGCGTCAAGCAAACAAACCTTCAATCGACACTTGTTGCAAGTGCGAAAGCTAAATTAACTGCCAAAAAATAATATGAAACAACACTCCACCAACAAAAATAATCAAATCTTGAAGAAGAAAAAATCATTCCTTTGAAGAGAAAGAATGAAAAAAAATAATCAAAACTTGTAATCACACCACCTTTACCGGAAGCGACAGCTATTATGGTATCCTTCAATCATGCCATCGTCTAATTAGAATTAAGTGAGACAAGCTCCATGAACCCTAAGGAATCCTCACGTTTGATGGTCGTCGATCGTGTTCCTATTTTTCGTTCTTTTTTATTTTTTATCGAATATGTGTTTTTCTTTTTTGGAGGAACCCTTTTTCGTTAACGGAATTTTGATCTTGGTGGCGAGGAAGAGAGAAAGGAGAGGAGAGAGAAAGGGTATGGTAGTAAGTGAGGAGAAAGAAAGAGAGAAAAATGGTTTGTTTTATTTGGCAAACATGTACCGTCGGATGAGATTGTAATTTGACGGTATTGAGTGGGGTAGGAAATGGTAGGTAAAATAGGAGTAGGTAAAATATCCTATCCCATATATATATATATATATATATATATATATATATATATATATGGTTCATATGGTTGAACCATTGACTTATTGGTTGAACATGTGATCCACTGACCCGGTACCCCGACCGGGTCGATCACCGATCCGGGTTTAATAACATTGGATAGAAATAGATAGATCTCGAGAGAGAGAGTGCGTGAAAAAAGTTTTAAAGGTGGGGTCTCGTCTATTTATGAGAGTGAAATGATGCAAGATGTGTCATTTAAAATGACACACCTTTTTCACCAAAAAAAAAATGACACGCCTTTTCCCCTTATATTATATTTTTTTAAAAAAAACTACATCTCGTTCCCGCTCTCTTCCACTTCCATTGTTGTTCTCAACAAAGACAAAGAACACACGCACTCTCTCACTATGTCTGCGAGCTCCTATCTCAATTCAATAGATGTTTGCTTTTTGTACTTTTTGGGATATGATATTGTAACAACCAATTAGGGTTACTACCAATATTATTACCAATCAATTTCACCGTTAGATCAATTATGTTGATCTAACGGTTATATTTATTTTCATCTTTATATGGATATGATTCCCCATATGGGAAATCAAGACCATACAAAAGTAGAAATAAATATAAAATATTAAATATGGGGAATCATAATCATACAAAGATATAAATAAATATAACCGTTGGATCAACATAATCGATCTAACGGTGGAATTGATTGGCAATAACACTAATTGGTTGTTACAATATCCTTTCCTATATATATATATATATCGACATGACTCATTTAACACCTAATATCAGATATTTGATTGGCTGCTCATATGATAGAGACTTAAAGATAAAAGATAATGTGAAGGATTTGTTTAAAAAAGTATCAAATGATAAAAATTCATTCTTACAAAAATTTATAAATAATTTTAAATATGAATGTCATCTGATTTAGTTTAAAATATTATTTGGAAGAGCGTCCGAACCTTCAATAATAAATTATGACTGCGTGCGAGTAAAAATATAATAGGGGACGTCACTGCAAATAATGTTTATATTATTATCTAGTCCATTACAAATAACACAACTCTGATCGACAGAACGAACGAATATTGTAGCTAATGACCATAAAATAATATATAATAAACATAATGGTTAACAAATAAATTTTAAAACTATTTATTAATTATATTAGTATAGGTTTTATTAAAATTATATCAATAATAAAAATTATAATAATAATAATATTTAGTTCAAATAAAATTAAGGGAAATATTGCTCTTATGTAATAGGAGATTTTTTTTTTCTCCTACAATGAATTAATATTATCTACTGCAAGTAGTGTTAATTGTAACATCCCCATATCGAGTCAGTTCAATTAACATGCATATGATACAAAGAGAAATAGTGGTAGACTAAACTTATGAATATACGAGCTAACTTTTTCTTTTTCTAGTTTATTTCTTACTCGGCGGAAACGAAAATCGGGCAGAGTAACCTCTGTAAATCGGACATCCTGGGATTTTCCAATCCCACTCATAAGAGTTCCTGATAGACATTTTATACCAGATATCATTCTAGAAGTGCAGAAATCCAAATAAAGTCATATACCCATCCATGGACGCATACATAACTTGGCTCCATGCCACTAATCTAAGAGCATGCAATCCAATACATAAACATACTGAATACTAAATAGTCATATCAACATGCCTGAATACACAAATGTACATGCGTCAAACTGAAGAACAAGTACAAGACATATACAAAATAAAGGATCTCACATCATGATCCATCAAATGCGGAAATATGAAATAACATAAATGCACTCCAAAAGGTTAGTAGCCTACAGCTACTCAAAACTGATCCATCCGAACGCCTCAACCACGGGTCGCAGTGGCGGACCTAGGAAAATTTATTCCTGTCCGCACACTTAGCGGCGGAGTTCGCCCTCGAAAGAAATACATTAAAAAACAAAAGAATATATAAAAAAGCTTCAATTTAACATAAAAAAATAATTAAGAGTAACTAAATTATTATAATAGAACAATTATCTTTTATACATATGAAAATATACGAGGCTCGTATAAGATTATGTGAAAAGATGAAAGAAAAATAAAATTTAAATTTAATATACTTTTATATGTGTGTTTTTTTTACGAAAGATTATATCCATATATCTATTAATATATTGGAGGGGAGGGGAAGTGGGGAACTATTCAGTGGCAGAGATACAGATACATAGAGAGGGGTCTTTTTTTATGTATTGGGTTTGAGACTAATATATGAAGCCACTTTTGACTATCCCAATGATTAATTTCTCCTCACACTAGCTCTCTGTCTTCCTGTGAAAACAATTTTTAAGGTTTCCGTCAAATGTTCGTGTACGCACTTGCGGACATATGCGTGTAATTAGGTCCGCCAGTGACGGGTCGCGTCCCTGCCTAGTGAGGACTCACCGGGAATCTGGGCACCTGAAAATATGTCCCCAAAGAGGGGTGAGATTACAAATCTTAATAAGCTCCAGGTTTATAGAGAGTTTTCCATATCCCTGGCTCACTCCTGCATTAAAGTCAGATACAGAGTATACGAATACAACATATAATAGATATCATAACAGAACAAAGCATATATTCATATCATATCAGAGGCGTGCGCCGTCATTCCCAAGGGAGGACCCCAAGCGGAACCAGAACATGTCAGAGGTGTACATCGTCAATCTCAGGGAAACCCCAAGAAGACATCTGTGTACCATACATCAATACAGAAATCATATCAGAACAAGTCATATCATGTTATCAAATAACTCTATATGAATGCATCTATACAAAGTATCAAAACAACAATCATACAATCTAACCATAGTTCACCAACCATGGTGGAGCACTCAGGTAGGAAAAGACTCCTTAAACATAGAGCTTACCTCTTGAAGCTTTACCAATACGCTTACTTGTGGCACAAGTTACTTATTTTGCTTCAATAAGATTCCGATCCTTTTTAGTCCCTAGGCACACCTAGAGAAGAATCCACAAAAAAATCAATAAAATGATTCCATGCCATGATTCAATACATAATGCATACATTTTATCGCTTACTTTCGTTTCTTTACGTTTTTGCCAATCTTATGCCATTACGCAAGTCTAGACCAATTTATAACCGTTGGTGTTCTTTAATTTAATCAAGTATTCACTTGAGAATTTTCAACATAAATCATATCATTTTACTTCAAAAGGCCCCGGACATACCCTTAGGGAATCAAGGTATTTTTCAACAATTTTTCAAGCCATTTTACTTCTTAACTCATCAATTTAATACATTGAAATAAGACACATGTTATTAAAATAAAATGTAACAAAATCTACCCCTAAACCACCCTATAGGTCGAGCTCTACAAGGAAATAGACAAAGGGTTCTTTTTTTCTTAATTATTCTTTTTCTTCACTTACATGTAACTTGCACATACATATGCATATATCCACAAGGTTCCAATTTAATTTTTTTGGAACATCAAGTCCCTCACAACACACTATGGCCGAAATATAGGGACCAAAACACATAGGATTTTTTCTACTTTGGCCTTCTCACTAATTCACCAAATTCATACTTACTTCAACACAATAGACTCTCTTAATACATCAATTAAAATTTTGCACAGTGAACCCTATTTAACCCATCATGGCCGAACCTGGGGAGGGAGGTGCAATGGGGCTTTTCAATTTTTTTATCACATGGTGATGCTTACTTTACACTACAACTTCCTAAACAACAACAAATCATCATCAATTTCAAATTCTAAGATCAATTATTTCCCACCCAAAACATGCTCATAATTATCATAACTTAAATCATCAAAATGAAACCATGGAAATAGAGATTTATTACCTCTAATCACTTGACCCAAGCCTAGAGAACCATCTCCAAGCAAAACTCCTTCAAAAATGAAATTTCCCCTCATTGATGAATAGTAACTCAAAAATGGGGGGAGGAAGAACTCCTCACACAATCAACTGTAGCTCAAATTGATCGGTGGAATGGATTCATTGGGTGGTTTACAATTGATTTCATGTAGTGGACTTTGTAATTTGGTCGAAGATTCAAGATGAAATCAAAGGAACCAAATCAAACCCTAAACCCCCCTTTTCCAAGTGCAGCTCGGGTTTGAAGGAAGAGAAGAGAGAGAAGCTGATATGAATAGTGATTCTTTTACTTGACTTGGTCTTTTAAGCACATGTGACCTTTTAACGAATGTTTTTCTTTCGCGTATTTTCACTTAAACTGCCCCAGAACTAACTCAAAGCTACGGACATATTTTTATTTTTCTGAAGTCATTTACAATAATTTTTATTTCCTACGGAACAATATTCATAATTCACAGTATGGTTTCTGCACCGTTTTTTATGAAATGCACTGTGAATCACTAACTGTACGTCGTTTGCTTACGAAACTTAAAACTTATTAATTTATCATTCTTGAGCTTATTATGACTTGTATGGCATATATTGGACTTTCTTATTCTTATTTCATCAATTATTTATTTCTGGACTCTACCGGTTGCTTAAACAGCAATACAAAATACTCGGTAAAAAAAACACTATTCACGAAATTTTCACGGGAAGTGCTAGACCATATAATTTTTCGTTCTGAACTCAAATTTGGCGTTAGAATTGTCAAATTATGTCTCTAAAATCATTTTGCTCATTTAAGCTCTACCGGTTAATTAACAAGACTGTCAATTATCCAGCAGAACGCACTGTGCATAACCTAGTCATGATTACAGTCAAAATAGTAGTGTTAATTCTAAAAGCTGGTTTTTTTATTCCCAGAGTTTGTCGGTTGAGGCGACGGAGAGAAAAAAATCAACTTTAATATTATAATTATATATTATCCGTAGTACATAATATTAATTAATTGTAGGAGAAGTCTCTTTTCCTACAACATCAGATATTGGAAGCCCTAAAATTAAATTACAAATCTCCGCGTCTACTAATCGTAGATGGGGATTAAGAAGAAGATTAAAAAAGAAAAGAAAAAAGCAGCCTGCAAACGTCCAAACAAAGGAAATAAAGGTGTTGTAACTTGTCTTCATTGTTAACCCAACCTTAATTGATTCTTTGAGATGAATTGGCTCCTCCCGATATCTTCATAAACTTCGACTTTTGAGCCGACTATAGGGCTAACATGGAGTACTGGGCAGGATGAAGATATTTAAACTCCTCCCAAAAGTGGCATATGAGAATAGAATCGAGACTCTTTCCTTTCCACTTACTCAGCTCCCTTTTTATGAACTGAGCTTCCACTATCTGGTTGTCTTCATTCTTTCTAGCACTAATGTTTATTCTGCCAATGTTGGCCAGTGCAGGAACACATTGGGTTCATTGGATTCTTATGCAGATTCTTAACATTGAGTAGATTCTTCTTCATCGCCCCCAATTTCTTTATACCGTTTGGTCTTCTCTTCGGAGTTGATTCAATTTTAACAACCTGAAATAAGAGAATGAGAGGTCAAACTCATGATAATAGTTTTTGTTCTTGTCATTATATGTTGCCTATTTTTGGAAGATAAAAATTTCCAATTTATAATAAGGAACCCGTGTTTCCTACAGCTACTTACATATTTAGATAGATTTTTCTCAATCTTATTTCTAATATGTGATTTTGTGAATGATGAAACTATAGAAAAAGAAATTGGGTTTTTTTTTTTTTTTTTTACCATTCTGATGCGAAAACACAAACATTTTATTGATTTAATTTTTTTGACAAACTATTTATCAATCTAATGTGAGGAGTTGCACATCACTCCCATGTGTGACTTGTGCAAAAATTAACGCAATACAAGACTTGCAGCCTGCACTGCGTGTTCAAGTCATATTGACGCATGAGGTGATGCACGACTTAAATGTGAATATTTCCCATGAGCATTTCATTGACGTTAGATTGATAAATAATTTGTCAAAATAATTAAAGGGATAATATTTCTTGGATTTTGTATTAGATCGAAGAGTCATAAAACCAAAAAAATTGTGAGGGGGAAAGCTACGAAACACTGAAAGCAGCTAACCTCGTTTGAGTGCAATGATATCCTTGATGCAGATGAAGCACTTTCGATACTGTAAGCACTGGGTGACTTGTGGTGCATGGTAACTATTTGGTTCTCATCTGCATTTGTCAATGTCAAACCCTGTTTAAGTTTGCAACAAAAATAATCATAATGCTAACATTCTTTCAGTACTCACATATTTGTTCATCTGTTCTTTTCTCGGCCTCAATGCAATAAATTCTGAAGCTGGGTGATCCATCACCTATAAGTCTTCCAGTTTCATTATCATCATCATCATCATCATCATCATCATCATCATGATGATCATTATCGTCAGGTTCGTTACTCTGCTCTTCAGAAACTGGCAATGGAACCACTTGGGAGAGCTTTTCTACGGAAACTACTCGTACAACAGTTTCAACCTTGTCCTCGGTTTCATTTTCATGAGAGGATGATTCATCCTTCAGCAACTGCTGCTTGGAGAGGGTGTCCACATTCTTACGGTTTCTCAACTCTTGGATTCGGCAGCGGAGGAGAGGGCGGATTCTGGCAGGGAATACCTCTGCTCCTCCTCCTCCACTAGTTCCATTCAACCTGGAATTGTTGGACCCCATTATTGGAAGGACAGGCACAACAAGACAATAGTGGTTAAAATGACAAGTTTCAAAGTTGAAACAAACTCAAGGATTATGAAGGGGTTTTGTGCATGTGGCAGTTGGAAATACCAAGATTCAAGTCTAAGTTTAGAGTTTTTGTTGGTCAATTATAGCACCAAAAAATTCATTGATATGCTGTCTGTCTCGTTGTACTGGAACCTTCTCTCTCGCAATGGGTCAACTTAGGATAATTGGATAAGGCACCAACGTAACACAACGCAACCTGGACAAGAACAAACTGGGTTCTGCCACCTATCTGCTCATTTTCTAAAAATAGTATATATCTCGAAGTCTTTTTGTTATAATGAAAACTCTCCAGATAGAAATTCAGGACACTAAAAAAAATATAAGTTAGGAACCCACATAACCGACTCGAAAAGAAGAAGGAGAAGAAGCCACATAATATATAAAACAACATATATTGAATGGTGGCCAATGGCTATACTCTTTAAGAAGGAAAAGTCAAAGACATGATAAAATTATTTGTAATATTAAAAGTTAGGAATTACTTTTCTGTTCAATAAAATAAATATTATCTCCTACGCTCACATTTTTCAAATGGGTCCCAACAAATTTTTTTTCTCTCTACTATTTATTGTTCGAGCATACGATAATACTTCTCTTATGCAACACAAGAAGTATTACCCTTAAAAGTTCTGATATGACTCTGAATTTGCAATAGACTGGGATTAAAAAAAAAATCATAATGGTATAAGTATTTCTTGTTTTAGTGTAAAATCCATTTTTTACGTGAAAAATAAAATCTTTAATGCTAGCTGTTCAGTTTTCCTTTTTTGAATTAATTTTTGTTTAATGCTAATTATGCACATTTACATGCATTGATCAATTTACAGCTCGGCACACATTTTATCATATAATTTTGGTTGTACACCATTGGATGCTCACATATACTTTACTTTTATCACATATAAGCGAGATAAGTGAAATGTAAGGAATTTGCAACAAACTTTTTTCTTCTTACAGTCAATGGTCTTAAACGTTGAAGGATAATTATAACAAAGAAACCTGTCTTACTCTTAATCAACCTTGAACAGCAGCACTAATAAAAACTTAAAATCTGTAGTCATTTTTATATCGACCCAAAAATCCATTATATATTTACAGAATGTCAACTTTTACGTCCTCTTTTAATTGAGATTTTCCTTTAAAGTTTAGAGAAATTTTTTACTTTTTTTATTCCCCTAAGATATTCTCACAAATTTTTCATAGAACTAAACTTTCGAGCATAGAATAATATTATTAAAGCTTTTTTATAAGCAAAACGTATCCAATAATAAAACCATTGTTTTGCCTTAATTATAAGAATTAGAGCTGTAGGACGCGGAAAGGGTGTTCGCGGATTGGATTGGATCGGTTTTGAGAGAAAAAATCATCTGGTCCTCCAATCCCTTCGGTTTGATAATGTAATCATCCATCCGGTTTGGAATTTTTTTCAAATTCGATCCGATCCAATCCAATTTTTTTTTCGTTTTGGATTGAATCGGTTTTCGGTTTTTTGAAAATTCTAAAATTTGTTTCATGATTATTGTGCAAATAACATCTTTTGTATATATTAATTTTATAATTTTATTTTATTTTAGATACAAAAGCATCAATCAATGATAATTGAATCGCAAGTTGTAATCACCAACCTATCTTGCATAAGTGCGGATAAAAAATGGGTTAAATTCGTCGTGGGATGGGTAGACTTGTCGAGTTTTATTAAATCAAATATGCAATAATGTTGGGGAAAAAAATTAAAATATTACTATTTTAATAAATAATTACGAATACATAGCTGTTTCGAAACTATCTAAGAATCTATAGTAGTCATTCATGCCCAGATTAGGCGTGACTCCCAAGACATTCACGCCTAAATAATTACGAATACATAGCTATTTCGAAACTATCTACGAATCTATAATAGTCATTCACGCCCAAATTAGGTGTGACTATTCACGCTCAAATTAGGCGTGACTCACAAGGCATTCATGCCTAAATTAGGCGTGAATCATCTGATGTTGACACGTGGCAAAAAAAGTCAACTTACGAACTGTAAAACTTTGGAAAGCCATAATTTTTAACTCGGGTATCCGAATGAGGTAATTCTTTTTTTGATTCCACATAACTTTTCGAGATCTACGCAATGACATCTCATTTGATATATTTTATCTCTCACAAACACAATTCAAATTTGCAATAATTGTATTATATAGTGTATTACAAAAAAAATTAAAAAATTATTATTAATAAGAAAAATAAAATAAAGATTAAATTTGTGATTTAAACTCAAAAATCAATTTGAAAAATCTGTATTAATAAAGAAAATAGTTAAATAAATATTCTAAACACTTGGTAGAATATTATACAAATTTTTATATATTTTAATAATTAAATAAATAACCTTGTACACTATTTTTTTTTCAAACACTTGGTAGAAGTATATATTTTAATATGAGATTAAGTATCCTTATTTATAGATGAGTTAATCTACTTTCGTGTCATCTTTACAGTATCATTGTTGTACATTTGAATTGTGTTTATGAGAGATAAAATATATCAAATGAGATGTCATTGCGTAGATCTCGAAAATTTATGTGGAATCAAAAAAAGAATTACCTCATTCGGATACCCGAGTCAAAAGTTATGGCCTTATAAAATTTTATGGTTAAATTATTAATTTTTTGTGCCACGTGTCAACACCAGACGAGTCACGCCTAATTTAGGCGTGAATGCCTTGGGAGTCATGCCTAATTTGGGCGTGAATAGTCACGCCCAATTTGGGCATGAATAACTGCAATAAATTCGTAGATAGTTTCGAAACAGTTATGTATTCGTAATTATTTATTAAAATAGTAATATTTTAATTTTTTTGCCTGACAATTGGTTCTGAAGCTAATTCTTCTTTCCTTGACTCTTGACGAAGATATTATTAGGAATGAAATTTCGGAAATCTATCAAATACACATGTAGCTGATTTTTAATATTTTGGGATTGTTTGATTACAATTGAGGAGGTTTTTTTTTTGTATATTCTTATATTTGATTTGAAGATGATTTTATCATGAATGTATAGTTTTTTTTTAAAGGAAAGAATGTATAGTTATATTTAAAACAGATGAAGAACATCCAAGTTAAAGAAGGGCATAACCAAGTCAAAGAGAAAAAATTTGGTCAATGTGGGGTTGGAGTCAAATCGAACTATGATGACGCTTGGCCTAATAAAGGTAAGTAGAAGAAGTTGCGACCTAACTAATAGCTATAGCTTTTGGCCTAGTGATAAACACTCGATCTAATTTGTTTGGGATCGGTGTCAGAATGAAACCATTGAAGATCCTTAACTTCTAAGCTTAATTTTGAGTTCAATTGGTTGCTTATCATGGTATAAGAGTCAAGATGACCAAAGGGTCATATACCAAACATAGATAAATAATATTATTAATATCTCCTTATCGGAAATCTAAAAAAAAAAAATCCCTCTAGTTATGGCAATTTTCCGTGCAACCGTGTGTGAAGAATTTTCTGTCGAGGAAAAGAAAATGAAGAGATGGGTTAGGCGCGTAGAATAACGCGCGCGACTTTTTCTGCTTTGTTAGGGTTTGAGTTTTCTGGTAACTGATTTTCGCATTCGATCGCTTGGTTGAGGTCAAGATGCAGGCTGCTGTGGATGGTGATGTAGGTAAGGGAGGAAGGGAGAGATTGACTGAGGAGGAGGAGCTTCTCCTTAGAAGCGGCAAGAAATCGAAGGGTGAGATGTTGGTAGATTTGAATATGGATGATCAAATGCTGGATAAGGGTGAAGAGGGTGTTGATCCTCACTGAATCCAGGCATGCAACCTACCCAGAGTTTTGTGATGAGCTCCAATGGCTCGCGAAGTAAGGAAGTGTCGTACAAGGATAAACTTCTCAAGCTTAATGGTGGTTCGATCTCGGACAGTGAGGATGAGGACTGGTTGACCAGACAAAGGAGGGAGGAAGATGAAGCTGATCTTATGGATGAGCTTCCTCAGGTGATTTCAGGTGATCCCCTTTGTCCGATCTACCATATTTCGAAGGCTCAGCACAAGGAGGACTGTAAGCCATGGCGCAAAGCTCTGATCATTAAGTTGCTAGGCAAGAAAATAGCACCCAGGTTTTTGATGGCTAGACTCCAAAGACAGTGGAATCTGGTGAGTTCTTTTTTTTTTTGGAAACAGGAATCTGGTGAGTTCTTATGAGCTTATTGATCTGGATAATGGCTTTCTGCTGCTAAGATTTGAAGATGACGAGGATTACCGTCATGTGCTCGAAGAGGGGCCTTGGCTAGTTAACGATCATTATATAGTGGTTCAGAGATTGAGGCCCTTCTTTGATCCATATGATGATAAGGTCAAGAAGATGGCTGTCTGGATTAGAATTCCTGGTCTTCCAATGGAAGTGTACACAGCTCATCATCTATGGAATATTGGGAACATATTTGGGAGGACACTCAAAGTGGATAGGAACTCCTTGAGGAAAAGTGATTCCGGACTTGAAACCATTACTGAGAGGGCTCGATTTGCCAGGATTTGTGTCGAGGTAGATCTAAGGAAGACCTTTCTGGCCAAGTTCATGATAGGGGAAAAAACTATCAGGTGGGTTATGAAGGACTCCATTTAATTTGCTTTAAATGTGGAGTCTATGGTCATAGGAAGGATCAGTGTCCTAATGGGGCCACACAGGTGCCCCAAAATGAGACTGGAAGGGAGATTCCTCCTAAGCTTGGTCCTAGCCCCAGTGTTCAAGTCAAACAAGAATTAGTTCAGTCTGAGGCCTTTGGTGATTGGATGGCAGTCCAAAGGCAAGCTCGAGGAAGGAAATTAAAGGCCGTTCTAGATAGAACCAGGGGGAGACTAAAGGTGAGACTTCTCTTGTGGGAAAATAGGAGGTTATTCCCAATGACAGCAAGGTTAAAGGGGACTGTGTGACTTTTAGCTCATATGATGCGCCTGGTAAAAATCCTGTTCCTGATTCAGCTCCAGATGCTATGGAGCTTGGTGACCAATCTAAGGAAGAAGGGTCTAATCCCAACTCCTTGGGAGGCATTGTTGTCTCAAATAATTTTGACAAGCGGCAGAAACCTAAGGGACCTGAGTTGAAGATCAAGAAGAGAAGTCAAAAGGAGGGGAAGGACAAGGGTAGAGGTCCCTCCAGTCCTTTACAAAAGAAGGATGAAATTGAGAATATTCCCCCTAATTCAGTGTTGGAGAGATCTTTCAAGTCAGCTAGCAGAAATAAGGAGAAAGGGAGATCCAACCCTGGAGCTAAGGCTTCTGATGCTGGGTTGCTGAAACAAGAAGGCAGAAAAAGCAGAGGAAGTAAAGATGATGCTCAGCCTAGCTCTTCATTGCAGTTCCAGGCTAGCCAGGGCTCTGAGGTACATTCTCCCATTAAGGGATATCCTGTTATTTGACCTTCTTTTGGTCTGAGTTTGTGTAGAGATTTTTTCTCTTTTGTAGTTTAAATCTTTTATGTTTGTTTGCATTTGGAATTGTAGGGGAGCTGGCAAAAAGGGCTTTGCCACTCTCATTAGAGATCTTAAGTTCCATTTTAGATTTGATATCTTGGTCTTGCTGGAAACTAGAACTAATGGTTCAAAGGGAGATGCCATTATCAAGAATTTGGGCTTCCCTAAGTTCTTTAAGCAGGATGCTATTGGCTATTCAGGTGGAATTTGGGTTCTCTGGGATGATAGAGTGGTTGATATTGATATTCTGTCAACCCATCACCAATTGGTACACACTCTGGTTGTCCATCTACTGTCTATGAAATATGAGCTTATGTCTTTTGTCTATGGGAGTCCTAGGCGTATGGAGAGAAAGAAGCTTTGGTCTGAGCTTGAGATCATTAGCCAGGTTGTTCAAGAGCCTTGGGTGTTACTCGATGATTTCAATTTTGTGTTGCAGTCTTATGAGAAGATTGGAGGCTGTGAAGCTTGCTGGGATAGCATCATTGATATGCAGCAATGCTTACTTAATTGTAAAGTTAGTGATTTGGGCTTCAAGGGTCCTAACTTCACTTGGAAGAGAGGGAGGCTCCATGAGAGAATTGATAGGGCCTGTTCCAATGAAGCTTGGAATCTTAGATGGCTGACAAGTTCATCTCTCACCTTCCATTCTTCAATTCTGATCATAGGCCCTTGTTGTTGAGCCAGTGTGGTCCCCCCAGGCCCAGTGAACATTCCAGAACTTTCAAATTCATGGCTGCTTGGCTGACTAAGCAAGATTTTAGTAGACTGGTTAAGTGTAGCTGCAATAATAGTGTGAACTGGGTTCAGGCAAGAAATAGGTTTGAAAAAGAAGCCATAGATTGGCATCAACATACTTTCAGAAGGAACTTGCAGCAGAAAAATAAAATCTATGCTAGGTTGAAGGGGCTTGACAGTTATAAAGGTGGGAGATTTGATCATAACTTAGAATTGCTCCAAAAAAAATCTCTGGAAGGATCTCCAAGCTATCCTTCTCCAGGAAGAAGTTACTTGGTTCCAGAGATCTAGATGTCTTTGGCTGAAATATGGGGATAAAAACACAAGGTTTTTTCATTCCTCCACTGTTATTAGAAGAAGGCATAACAGAATTCTCACTCTCAAGGATGATAATGGGGTCTGGCATGCTGATCCTGACATTCTGGTTAATAAGGCTGTATACTATTATCAGAATTTGTTTAAAGCCGAGTTTCCTGATGATGGCTACTTCCCGATTCAAGGGCTTTTCCCTAAACTGTCTGATCTGGAAAAGCTTAAGCTAGCTCATATTCCTAACAAGGAGGAAATAAGGAGGATTGTCTTCAGGATGGGTAAGTTTAAGGCACCTGGGCCAGATGGCCTTCATGCTATCTTTTTCCAGAGCCAATGAGATACGGTTGGTGACTCTGTTGCTAATTTGGTCCAAGAATGCTTCCAGTTCCCTCAGAAAGTCAAGGAAATAAATAGGACTTTCATTTGCATGGTCCCCAAGAAGGACAGCCCTGAGAACATGAGGGAGTTCAGACCAATTAGTCTTTGTAATGTGATTTACAAGATCATTACAAAGACTATTTCTGAGAGACTGAGAGAGTTAATGCCCAAGTTAGTTGCTCCTACCCAAAGCAGCTTCATCAAGGGTAGACAGACTTCGGATAACATCATTGTTTCTCAAGAAGTGCTTCATTCCATGAGGATTAGAAGTGGCAGCAAGGGTTGGATGATGATCAAAGTGGATCTAGAGAAAGCTTATGACAGACTAAGTTGAAGTTTTATTAAGGAAACTATGAGGGATCTTGATTTCCCTGCTCCACTGACTGACTTTATTTTTAGCTGCATCTCCATTACTTCTTTTAATCTATTGTGGAATGGGGTGGCTACTAAAGAGATCATCCCTGAGAGAGGGATAAGACAAGGGGATCCCATATCCCCTTACTTGTTTGTTCTTTGTATGGAGAGGTAATTCCCAGATTTAAACGTTGCTGTCCCGAGCAATGTACAAGACTCAATCCAGGAAATAATCAATTAATCCAACATAACATTCCAGAGACACTCTCAGACACAATATGCCATGCATGCCTGACTCAACATCATAAACTCCCAATAATGTCATCAGTTTCTTAGAGATACAAGTCTACATTGGTTATCCCTCACACAGATAAATAATATTCACTCAACACTCAGTGTTTAAGGGTATAATGAGCACTCAATCACTCAAAGCTATAACACTACCACAGGCTTGATCATATTCTCAAAAATTCTTAAAAATGAAGAATCACACACATGCATTAGTTGATCAAAAGGACTTCACAGGTTGTAACTTGGCCGAGGTAACAAGGTAGGAATATATGGATAGTAGCTCAAACAACAATGAGATTGAAAAAATGATATTATTTCACCTTAATACATTCAATTCAATGATTTTTGCTCCACTAGCATTCCCACAGAATTTCGGGAATTAATTCCTTCCAGCTACCTTTTACTCTTTTCCTTTTTCTTGCTTTATTTTCTTTCTTTTTTTATTTTTTTATTTTTTTTTATAAGGGCATAGATGAATTTTTATTTATTTTTTTAATTTTTTTATCCCTTAATCACTTGACCTTTGTGGAGCTTACCTCAATTTCTTTATTTTATTTTCAACACATTTAGTGATTCAATCGCAATCAAGGTAAGTCACATGGATATAGGCTAAGCCATCAATTAGGCCATAGGTCATTTATCAACAAATAAGTTCAAGCTCAAAGGGGCTAGCAAGGGAAAATTTCATACATGTGGGTTATTTTGGCCAATAGCTAATAAGAACAAAATGCCTTTATCATATCAATCAATGCATGAATCACAGAGAAACCAATCAAGTTCTAGAGTATTACAACAGTGAGACCTCTCAACAAAAATTTCAGTGTTTAGGCTCAAAACCTCACAGCTATGGTATCAATGCAGACTCAAGAAAATTGACTTCAGACATTATCAGAATTCACAATATTAACTCAGACAAACGAGCAATCATGCAATCTAATTATGCCTATGCAATGTTATGTCAGAAAGTCATACAATATATTCCAAGAATTTAATCATGTACATTAACAAGATGAGCACATTTAAACCTGGGATTTGTTCAAAACACACTTTTTTTTTATTTTATTTATTTTATTTTATTTTATTTTTTTAATGGCACACCAAATAACTATAAAAAAATAACTAAGAAAATGAAAAGAGTTAGGATATCTCCCCTGATAGAAGAATTGCAGTTCTAAGGCGCAAGCCCACCATTCCCAGATTTAGAGCATTGCTGTCCTCAGCAATAATTAAACCACAAGAAGGAAAACCTGCACAATGGAACAAGCAGTGGCATATAGAAGAGACTATAATGCGCACATTAAAACATCAGAGAAAAATATACTAACTAAAATACAAAACAGAAAAATAAACTAATGTACAAAATCTCCGTCAGCAAGGAGAAAAAGTCAAACCCTCCATGTCATTCCACTCAGCAGCGTGGGATGACTCAGCAAATGGAGGATCTGGTGGTTTTGGCTGCCTTGGTGTTTGGAGCCACCATTCCCAGATTTGGCCCAAACCATGGAGCCATGTTAGAAACTCTTTGAAGCCCTGATTCTTCTTAGAGATAGAATCTCTATGTCTCTTGTCAAACTTTAGCTTCCGGTGTCTCTTCCAACTCTTATCAAAGAGTTTGATCACCTCCTTTCTCAGTACCTTCTTCATTGTAGGATGACTCCTCCCTTGGGGTTTCTTCTCATGTTTGTCATCCTTCTCATTAAGAATTTTGTTGGTATGGGAAGATGGATCTTTATCTTTTGAATCAGTCTCCTGTTCCTTTAATACTTCAGTCACTACCTTGTTACAAAAGAAGATTTCTTTTAGAGTTTTAGGAGACTCCTTCGATTCCACCTTCATGACACCATCTTTCTTGGCATCATTTGTTTTTTTAGGAACCTTAACCGCCACATTTTGTTTTTCCTTTGAAACTTTAAAACAATCATCTTTGTGAGAAGACTGTTTTAAAGAATTAAAGACATTGATGGTAACGGTCTCATCATTCATCCTTAGCTCAAGCTTTCCGTTTTCAACATCAATCAATGCACGGGATGTAGCTAAGAAAGGTCTACCCAACAAAAGAGGCATTGCAGCTCCTCCTTCCATATCCAACACCACAAAGTCAGCAGGGAAGATGAACTTGCCCACCTTCACAAGAACATCTTCTATTATTCCGCTTGGCTTCCTTGAGGACTTATCAGCAAGTTGTAAAGATGTTTGAGTAGGCTTCAACTCGGTAATCCCCAAGGAATTGCAAACAGAAAGGGGCATTAGATTAATGCTAGCCCCAAGATCACACAATGCCCGGCTGATTTTTCTGTTCCCAATTTCAATAGGGATATTGAAGCTCCCTGGATCATTACGCTTAGGCGGGACCTTCTTGGTAATAATAGCACTACACTCCTCAGTGAGTGTCACCGTTTGACATTCCTGCAGTTTGTGCTTTCTTGACAACAAGTCCTTCATAAACTTTGCATATCCAGGCATATTTGCTAGGGCTTCAGCAAAAGGAACATTGATGTGCAGCCTTTTGAAGATATCCAAAAACCTGTCATAATGCTTATTATAGGCTTCTTTCTTGAACCTTTCTGGGTAAGGTGCTTGAGCCATCACATACTCATGGCTCAACTCAAACTTCTTCTTCTCAACTGGCTTTTCTTCTTTCACGGGTTTTTCAATTTCATTTTCTGGCTCCTTAACCTCCTTAAGCTTCTTCTTAGCTTCCAGCTTTGTGTTCGGCTTTTCTGGGGTTGCCACTACTTTCCCGCTTCTCGTTGTAATATACATGCAATCCTCTTTTGGATTGATAATTGTATTACTTGGAAATGTACCTGGAATTCTTTCTGAAAATTGCTTTGCCAGCTGGCCTATCTGATTCTCCAGGTTCCTAATAGAAGCATTTGTGTTCTTGTTGTTGGCTCGAGTCTCCTCCATAAAAGCATTAGTGTGTTGAGCCATCTCATTAGAAGCCTTAGCCATCTGAGCAAAAGCTTTTTCCCACTCAGCAGGCTCACTTTGTTGATTCTGTGAAGATTGAGCATAATTATTGTTAGCTTTAAAATCCATACCTGATCCTTGAGTCCTCCGTTGAAAATTGTTGTTACTACCAAGGAAATTTTGATTTCGCTGGAAATTTTGTTGTTGAGGACGCTGATCATACCAGACCCCATTCACCTGTAATTGTTGAAGTGAATCTTCGGATGATGGATTTGGACACTCACTGGATTCATGACTTTCTTGGCATTGGTCACAAATCAGTGGAGTTGTTTGAACCTTTGACACTTGTAACTTGTCAAATTTTTCACTTAAACTGTCAAACTTTTTAGATAATGATATTACATCACTATCTGCTGGTTTTGTTACTGCTCTTTGTGTGGGAACTAGCACACTTTCATTTTCATTTCTTGCAAGCTTTTTGATCAACTCAATAGCCTGCTCAGATGTGCTTTCCCGAATAGAACCTCCAGCGGCACTATTTATTATCATCCTTGTTTCAGGGGTGATTCCATTGAAAAATATCACCACTTTTCTGTCATCATCTCCTTCGTAATGTGCACATTTCCTGTTTAATTCCTGGAATCTGTTCCAAGTTGCACAGAGCGATTCTCCTTCCAACTGGCGAAAGTTTGTGATTTCATTCACCAGCTGATTATATTTTTCCATGGAGAAGAAATGATCAAAGAATTTGCTGGACAGATCTTCCCATGTAAGGATGCTGTTTGCTGGCTGTCGTTCGATCCACCTCAATGCTTTTCCCTTAACAGCGAAAGGGAACAACCGGAGCCTGATAGCATCTGTAGATACTCCATTGTGTTTGGTTGTATCACAGACCATCAAGAATCGGTCTATAAACTCATGTGGATCTTCATCATCAGCTCCAGAAAATTGAACCCTTTCCACCAAAGAAATTAATGATGGCTTGAGTTCAAAATTATTAGCCTCCACATTTGGCCTGACTATGCTTGAATTGGCCCTGTTGAATACTGGAGTCAAAATTGTATTCAACAGTCTTGGAGGTTGATTGTTGGCATTTCCTCCTCGCCCATGACCAACATTGTTATTTTCTGCCATCTCTTGAATTGGTTGTAAAGGTGTGTGCTTCAAATCTTCCCAAATGATCTGTCTAGCAGCCTTCCTTAGTTGCTTTTCTGTCTTTGTAATTTCAGAATCTATTACAAAGTCTTTAGGCGGAAGTCTACCTCGCATAAAAATCAGAGAAAATTATTAGTAGCACCTGAACAACACAAAACAAGATAAAAAGAATAAAAAATAGGAATCTAATCTCAAGAATCTACGGTTAATTGTAATATTGTAAACACAATCCCCGGCAACGGCGCCAAAAACTTGTTGCGAACTCGGCAAGTGCACCGATCGTTCCAAGTAATAAAAGTGATAAGTAAGTATCGTCTCCACAGGGATTGATAAACAATTACCACAATAACCAGTCCTCTTAAGTTAGATAAATCAATTGGTGTTTCCAAATAATTGTAATTTAAAAAATGTAATAAACTTGTTTTGTAGGTTTTTCTGAAAAAGACTTAAAATAGATGAAGAAATATTTTTGTAGAAAAAGTGATGAAGAAGACTGTAGCCAGGGTACATTCACCAATTGTTCCCAATTTTACTTCGGATTGATTCATAAAACCTATTGAAATTAACAACTCAGACAAATTATCATCTTTTAGAAATAATTAGTTAGATCCCAATCCCTTGGCGATCTAACCCTTTACTTCAATTGGAACCCTAATCCCTTAGTAATTCCGCCTGAAAATAAGCATTATGTAGATAAATCCCACGACTGCAATCCATACAAGTCTATCCCTAGAACATGCATGGAGAGTCATCTTTATCTCCTTTCAGGATCAGTATTCCAATATCCCTATTGTGAATCCTGATCCCCAGATATCATTTCCTATTAGGTTGATCAGATCTAATAGAAATAATATCAATACGCTCAAGATAAAAGATGAAATATATTAATTCAACACATAGAATGATTCAATCCTTGTAACAATTGTTTACAAAGGGATCATGCCCCTGACTACAGAAATAGATCTAGCCAATCAACATCATGATCGCTGATCTGATTTCAACATAAACTGAAAAGAAAATAAAGAAGAGTACAAGAACAGAGTGATGAACACGAAGAACGCCTCCTCTAGGTCTTGTGATGTGTATTCAGAGATCTTTTCTTACAAAGGTTGAGTCTCTTTTTATAAGAGACTTTGACCTAAAATGTGAAATTTGAATTTCCAACCTTTCGCGCCTCCCACGCTGATGGCGCGGATCTCGCGCTCTCAGCGCGGGACCTTCTGCCAGTTTTCTTCTTCCCACGCTCTGAGCGCCATTCCCGCGCTGTTGGCGCGGGATTTTTGGTCTTCTTTTATGCATTGATTGAGTCACTTTCTTCTTCTTTTCTGCTGTGAGCGTGAAATTACAAGATTGCCCTTCTGATTAAACGTATAACGGAAATCTTACAATTTATTACATAAACGTTATAACGAAAATATTAAAGTATGAATTTATTACAGAAACGTTTAACGGAAGATTTAATTAAAATAAATTTGA
>JAVKPL010010143.1:0-42496 GCA_032173675.1 Gastrolobium villosum | reverse complement strand
TCACATTTGCTATTTTGTTTGTTTGTTTGTTTTTCCACCTTGTTTCAATTTACCTTTGAAATCCGCTACTAAGTGGAAATGAGATTTGCAAAATCACGCAAACAGAGTGGATAGAGAGTAGAGACAGATTCTTCTGTTGCGCCTCCCTCCCTCTACAGGTTCATATGTTGAGTTGAGTTTATATGAAAAAAATGTCAGAGACTTTTGTATAATAAATATATCAATGAATTTTGTGTGGGAAATTAAGGTTGCAGAGACAGATTAAGAGTGTCATTGTGTTGGGAAGACAGTGACATGTATTTATAACATTGTTTTGGAATAACTGCTTTCTCTATTTTACCCTTTTGCCATTTTTATTTTGGTTTATCATCTACCTCGTGACCACAAAAATTTTTCTAAACTTATAATATTTTGTGGGGCCCGCAGCTAAAAGAAAAATTCTGACATGCAAAACGAATCTCTATAATATAACACAATCACTTTTCCTACGACATAACTCTTATAAAACTCTTTTTAATTTAGAGTAAATATTTTTTTTGGTACTCACCAAATTTCATGATACCCGCTTTAGTCTCTAGCAAATAAAAAGGCTCATCGTGATCTCTAAAAAATTCAAAATGGACCCATTTTATTCCTTTTGAGAACTAATATGGGCTTTTTTTGAATTTATGATATCATGATTTCAACTAAATGTGTCCATTTTGAATTTCTTAGGGACCACGATGGATCTTTTTATTTGTTAGGGATTAAAGCGGGCATCGTAAAATTTGATGAGGAAAAAAAAAAAAAGTATTTACTCCTTAATTTAATAAGGGGTTGATTTTACTTTTGATTCGGCAATTGGCATCTTCCAAAATGAATATATTATTTGCTAGATAATCTTTACCTGATCTTCATGCTAACAACTCTTTTTAATAAAAACATAATCTGAATTTAATTCCCATCCATTCCTAGATTTAAATAGTTAGTCTAATAAAATAAGCAATTGTTTTCATCATCACATTGAAGTTTCACAGTAAATTTCCTGGCCAAATAGTCAATGCCTTTTATTCTTGTATGAAAAAAAATAGAATTTTCCGAGAACCGAATACATTACCCGTCTAGTCAAAATTCATTTTTCATTGGCCAAGAGTGAAGGAATATTTGAAGAGAAGTCCGAGAATATGCTTGGAGTTAGGCCAAGTAAATGCGTGATTTGGGGGATCAAACACTTCATTACCTGCCCGTGCCATTACTTGTCATTCATTTTAGTTGAGTATACATAGGAGAGTCAAATTTGTGATCTACAAACATCGAACTTTACGGGTGCATGACCCATGTGATAGGTTTTGTGGGAAGAATGACCATTGTACCACTGTTCCCACATAAATTTAATTAAATGTCACGTTTTTGAATTAATTTTTCAAACTGCCATGCAGGCAATATTGCTTGCAGCAGTAGTGAACTATGCATGATAATGTGTCATGAAGCTGGTGGTATTAGAGTTCGCTTCTGACACATGCGACCTCTGTTTTTAACTAAGTTCGTCTGTAGGCGACCTTCATTTTTTTTTAATTTAATACTCATAATCCACTAAAAATGTGACACGTCAATAAACCGAGTTCGCCCGTGTCAGAAGCGAACTTGCCCCGTGGCAGATTGTGAAATAATATTGTTCACGTGGCATTTAGGTAAAAAAATTAGTCAACAGTGACATTTTGGTCAGTTACCCAGTTTTGTGATGCAACCGATCAATAAGAGCATCATATATCAATTGATATTTTCTTTTTTTATTATATGTTGGCTAATATATGATGTTCTCATTTATCGATTACATTGAATCTGAGTACAACTGTTACACCAAAGATTTATTTTGTCCATTGATACTCGGGACTTGAGACTAACATCAAGTAAGTCAATATTTCTCTTTAAAAAAACAAATATATAAAAGGTTGAAGTTGTGATTTAAGTTGATCTTTGCAAGCAATATTGAGGTACTTTGTGATGCGTCTAGATGCAAGCAATCTTCGAGCTTTATGATTCGAACTCTACATAGTTTGATGTAACAAACCTCTCATCTGAATGACGTTAATTTCCTCCCAATATTTTTTTTAATTGCCTCATTGATTAATTAATTAGTTTGATTCAAATCAGGATGATGATGTTTATTCAAAAAATAAATAAATCAGGGTGATGATAACGACATCTAAACTGTCCTTAATAAACACAATTGCATAATCAGAATTGAAATTCAAAATTACTAATTAAGTTAAAAGAATCATTGTCATGTGTCAGTTTGCACAGGTTTGCCTCGACAACGACCCTCGTTATCTCAGTTTATGGTAACACCTGCCAATAATAATACAAACCCAGTTCTAATCCCATGGTAAAATTAGTACTGAAAGATTGAAGAAGCAGCGTGATCCATGTTCTTCATATGGTCACATGCTCCAAATTTATCCACTTTAATTAGTTTACTCATTTTTCTTCAAATTCTATGTTCACGTTTAAAATAAATTTTCAGTGCTCATATTACACTCACTTAATTTAAGTGGGTATAATATACATTACAGGAGTAATGAAAATTAAAATTTATCGCTTTTGTCTCCACTTTCTGTCTTTTTGGACCATACTCTTCCGTCCATTTATGCAACTCTGGCTTTTGGTCGAGTCCAAGGCCGTGTTTGAATTTTATTATCGAAAATAATTTTTTGATTTAAAAAAATAAACTGTTTGTTGAAGTTTGTTTTATAAAAATAATTTTAAAAATTATAATTATTTTTTGATTTTTAAAATAAAATTTAAAAAACATATTTAAGTAATTTTTATTTTGTGTTTTTACTTTTTACTTTTAAAATAAAAAAATACATATTTCATTAACTATTCTACAAAATATTTAAAATAAATAAATAAAACACAATTAAAGGGGCCATAAATGTCTCGTTACGGGCGAAACTGGGCCGGCCTACAGGGGCCTACGGCTCAGCCTACGTCAGGTCAGGTCAAACCTAGTATATTTCGTAAAATAGGTCGGGCTTGAGCATTGAAAAAACTTGTTCAAATAAAATGGTTGTAGGCTCACTTTCGCAATGCCTGGCCTATAAGCCCACAGACCGGCCTATATTGTATTATTTATTTTAAATAAAATAAAATAAGTATTACTTGAAGAAAAAATAAAAGATATAAATTAATTAATTGCAATTATTTATAACTTAATTATATTCGATTATATTTTAATAGAAATTTAACTTTATTTCTTATGTAGGAGGAACCAACATCTCAGCATGTTAGATTGTATATATGAATATATTAAAAAGTTTTTGGGAGATGTTATATTTATTATAAGCATCATGATGTGTTTGTTGGATTCATATAGTTATTTTAATTTACATGGTATGAATTTGTTTGTTGTATTTGATGAAATATATGTTATTTCGTTCGAGCATTTTGCTTTTGAAATTGACTTAAATACAGATTATATGAGTTTTGTTGTGATTCATGATTCTGTTTGGACGTTGAAATTATGATTTTTGGTTTACCAACAGAATTTGAATATTTTGCAAAGTTGATCCATGGTTCTACTTGGAAGTTAAAAATTAACAGACTAACAGGTTAGGTCAGACCATTTATTTTTTATAAACGGGTCAAGTCAGTCTAAAAGCTAGACTTGTATTAGGCTTGGGACAGGACAAATTGAAATTTTTTTTTATAGACTTGGACTTTTCAGGGCAAAGCTTGACCAACCAAGTCCATTTTCACCCCTATGTGTATGCATAAGTGAAAGGTCGTTTTGAATGAGTTTAATTGGTCATTTGTAATGATTCTTGGCGTTAACGTTTGCAAAGAAAGATGCAACTGCTCATCGCCGAGAATCATTTGTGACACATTCCATATAAAAATAGGGTATTAGTTTTCTCGGAAATAACTATTATCTCCTGCACATTGTTCAATTAAAAAAATATAATTTCAAATCTCTGAAGATTTGGCACGCGGGGAGAATAAAAAATAGTTTAATGAAATTATGATCTCGAAAATGGGGTGTCATGGTGGAACATGTTTTGAAGTGAATTGCCAAGAATGGTCGCTTATCGGAAAATATAAGATAATTTGATACACACAACGTAAATACAAGAATGGATTGTAGGCACGAGGCAGCATCTGCATATTCATAATATAAATGAGCTTTTAAGCTGCCAGCATCAAACTCGTCAGTGTTTCAGAAGATGTAAATTTGAACAGTGCAAGTTGTTGAATGCTTGATAAATTGATGACTAACATTTGTATCAGCTGAAAGGTCATTGAATACTATATAGGAAATGATATTCTCATGTTACATGAGATAACATCATTTTTTTACACAAATTCGTTTTCCGTGTCAATTAATTTTTCTTTTCTTTTTAAATATAAATTATGGGACTCACATTCAACTTCTCTCTACTTTTTTTTCGTTCCTACAATCCTACAACATAAGAAAAGTTAAACCCATACTACATATGCTATTTCATGTATAATTCGCCTAAAAGAAACAACATACATACACTATTTCTCTCGCCAATATTAATTTATTATTCAACAATTAATTAGATTTAGAGATAAGCACCATCTGTTAACATCAAGAATATTTTATTAATTATATGCATCATCTCAAAGGGCAATGCAAAATTGCTATAATTAATTATTAAGTTTTATTAGTCTCATTTAACATAAGATAATTATCTTATGTTGTAGAGAGAAAATAAGTGGATCTCACTATTACAGGAAAAAAAGAAAAAAGTGAGGTAGGGAAATTGAAGTGAGAGAAAATGAGAGAGTGAGATAGGAAAAAATTGATATTTTATATAAAAAGAGAGTAATATTTTCCTGAAGACAATGGTCAAATCTAGCTTTTGCCATGGAGATATGCTCTCTTGCAATTGCAAACCGCAACAATGACTTTACACACGAGACTCACGTGCGGCTATATGAATCCAAATCTATGCAACCACCTTTTATCTTCTACTCGATTCTTCAAATTACCTTTGCCTGCCCTATAAAATATAACCTTGGCCCTACAACTACAACCCTTGACCTAACTGGAACCCAAAATTTTTAATTTGGAAAAGTGATATACCGAGTTTGGTATATTTGATGTAGCAAGAAATTTCCCTAAAGTAGCTATCACTATCACTATCACTACGAGGAGGGAGTGACTTCAAGTTCCACAACACAACCCCGTGCACGTTAGAGGTAGGCCGGAGATAATTGACCGTCAAATGCAGACAAATAACTGCTCTCTGCATCACTTTCAAAATTATTCGTTGCGTACTAGACAAAAAATTTCATGGTTTAAAGTTCAGAGTTACTAACCTCTCTACGAACATATATTTTTTTAATAAAATTGATGCTAAAATATTTTTTTTTTGATTCGAGACATTCATTTTTAATTTAATACCTGAACGGTTTATGCAATGAAAATGGGTTTGTTTTGATTTACGGATAAAATATCTCAATAGAACACTAAATTAGCGAGTGAGAAGTATGAATCTAAGCTTAACAGGAGAATTATCGCGTGGATCTCACTTAAAAACCAAGAATGAGGGGGATATATTTGACCATTTGGGGACGAGGTATATTTTACGCGTTTGATATGCCCTCAAATATTTTTTTTTTCCTTTGTGGAATCGCTTTAATATTTTTTTTTAAAAACTTTTTATTGAGATTCGTAAACCCCATTCTCTGGGAATTCATTCACTTTTTTTTTTTTTTTTTTTAATTCTCGCTTCAATTTTTGCAGGAATCCGTTGGGAAACTCATGGATAGCACCATGTAACGCAATTTCAGTCCTTCAAAGATTTTAATGCTTAAAATGATGGGAAAAATATTTATCCTTTTAAATGACATAACTTATATTTTTTTACTCTCACAGAGAGATGAGACCCATATCTTTATTTTTTCTTGTCAACTCTTTCTTCTTTTATCTTTATCTTTTTCTCTCTTAAAATAACACAACTCTTAAAATAATATTAACAAGTTTCCAAAAGAGATCAGCAAAAGTGATTAAAAAAATATTAAAGCAATTTCGCGGCGGTCAATATGTAAAACCAAACACCCCCTACCGAAAATTAACTTTGGGGGTGTACTAAATGAGTAAATATTTCATTCAGGCACCCTGAATAGTGAAATTGCCTATATTCGATATGATGACTCTGGATGAGCAAACTTTTGGTACCACCGTCGCACCTATCACTTTCTTTTAAAATTTGCTACTTGTATTTTTTTTTTTATCCCACTTTCATCTTCTCTTTCTTTTTGTGATTGGTCTTTCTCACTGAGTAAATGGTACCACAGTGGTACCTTATAAATTTCCGACTCTTGAGACTGAATTTTAAAAGAGTAATAGTGTGGCTATTTGGCCATTTCGGGCGTTATCATGCGTATTTTATATGTTTGGCACACCTCCAAAGTTATTTTTCGACAGAGACATTTGGTTTTGTGGACTGGCGGCCCCTTAGGAATTGTTTTTATATTTTTTTAATTTTTTAATAATTTTTGCGGATTCCCTTTGGTGAACTGATTTTTTTATTTATTTACGGTTTCAAATTCCGCAAATCTTTCTTGAGGAACTCACATATCGTGCTATATGGTGTGATCTTAGCCATTCAAAGTCTTTAACCCTTAAAATAATATTAATGAGTTCCCATAGAGGTATGCAAAACTCATTAAAAAATTTAAAATAAAAACAATTTCACATGAGCCAGTTCAAGTAAAAACCCCACTAAAAGTTTATAAAAAAAAAACCCACTAAAAGTTTATAAAAAAAAAAGACCCACTAAAAATAACTTTAGGAACGTATAATAGACAAAAATATCATTCAAACACCCTGTAATGGTCAAAGAGCCGTAACATTATGGTAAATAGGTGTGCAAAAAGTGTCTCTCCAATAAATGTGTAAGAGATACCCGTAATCTTTTTCTAGCCTTGTTGGCCCGTTAAGTGTGATTTGTGAGGCAGATATCTTCACCGTGGAACTAAAATTCATTACTGAGATTGTTATCAAAAAAAAAAAAAAATCATTAGTGAGATAGCATTTATCTTGCATTTTTGTTATACCCATTTTAATTATTTGTTTGAGTTGAACTTATCTCTCAGTATCTTCTTAAATTTAATTTTTTTTGAACTGATTATAAAATTAATTTCGAGTCGAAATTCAATCAATAGTTAAAATTCTTTGTCATTCTTCAAAGATACATTTGGTTGGAATTAAATACATATTTTTTCCCCATCTACTCCATTTGTGTTGTGAACTGAATTACACCTTTTTTTTATATTGAGCTTTAATTGTTAGCCCATTTCACTGAGCTTATATGACGGGTCCAAAACAATACCGGTATCAGATTATTTTAAAAAGAAAAAAAGTTGACGCCTTTCATATGGAACACTAACCATTTTGACACGTCTCAACAACAAAAAAAAATTAACAAACTGTAATGCCAACAGTAAATTTTTTCAGAATTTCACGCGTGATATTTTACTACATCGTGTAACGAAATATACTTGTAAATAATTCGCTTCACATTATAGTGAATTATGTCACATCAGAATACACAGTTAGCAAAAATGACACGTGTCAAGCAGGTAGTAATTTATTACCCTATGTAGCGTATAATGTTTGCGAATGATTTTTTTTGACACGTGTCACACTTTTGCAGGAAAAAGCTGGCGTAACAATTCGTACACTGTGTAGCGAATCTCATCTGCAATATGACTATGTGTCACGAAATTATTAACCACGAAATTCATTACTACGGGTAGCGAATTATGACACATGATAATTTGGTAAAAAAAATATTATTCTGTGTCATTTGCATCAAACTTTTTTTGATAAAATGTGATGTTCCTTTTACCTGGTTACTGTTCCCTTTTACCTGCCGTGTGTTCTACCTAACTTGAATCAAAGACTCCTAACGGTAACAGCTAGTAAACTCCCCTGTTTCTTTTGTATCCAAAGGTCCAAACTTTGGCGGAGTTCACGAAATTCCTACAAACCCACATCGACATTGTCGTAAAAGTTCAATTTTTTTTATTCGTTCATTACAGATTTGACTTTCTCTCTTCCAAACAAAAGGCTTTCTGTAATCACTAAGAAAATGGCTGCAGCAGCAGCAGCAGGCGATCTACGTCTTGTTCACAAATTTACTGTAGCGGGAAACACACGAGTTGATTTGAGAAATGGGGTTTTTGGCACCCCATTTTTGAATCGAGGGCTTTGTTGTAACAGAGAGAAATGGAAGGGAACTATTGGGGATGGGGTTAAGGTTTGTGCAGCTGTGCGAGTGGGTTTGGAGGAAGAATCAAATAGCAAGGTTTATCCAAGGGGTTTGGAGGGGAATTTTGGGTTGGATGTGGTTTCAGAAGGGTATTTGAGAGAGAAAGGGTTTATGGGGTTGAGGAAGACAAAGCTCGTGTGCACAATTGGTCCCGCATGCTGCTCACTGGAGGATTTAGAGAATTTGGCATTGGGAGGAATGAACGTTGCCAGGCTCAACATGTGCCATGGCACTAGGGAGTGGCACCGTGATGTCATTAGAAAGATTAACAAGTTGAATGAGGAAAAATGTTTCTCTGTTTCTGTGATGATTGATACTGAGGGTAGTCAGATTCATCTTGTTGATCATGGGGCTCCTTCATCTGCTAAAGTAGAGGTAGGTTCATTATTTTTTTTAAGCTATGAGTTACTTATAAACATAAGCTAGGTCAAACAGATCCATGAGAAAAGCTCTTATAATGAAAAGTGTTCAAGAAAAAAAGTTGAAAACTAAAAGTTCTCAGTAGAAGTTTTTTTTTTCAAGCTCTTATCTATTTCTTTTGAATCGTGTGTTTTATTTAATAAAGAGTTATAAAAAGAAAGATAAATAATTTTTTTGAAAGATGTGCTAACTTTTAAACTAAGAGAAAACATATTCTCATGTTACATGAGAATTTTCAATTCTCATATTAGTGATTCTTTGATTTGCGTGCAAAAATTTTCTTTTTCTTTTTCATTTTTTAATAAATGTGGGGTCCATTACTAATTGAGTCACAACATGGGAATTGAATTCTCGTGCGACATGAGAAAATCAAATTTCTCGGACTAAAACTTTCATGTGATTACCAAACAGCTGTTAGCTTTTTTTTTTTAAACTTTCCCTTATAAATAGCTTCTAATTTTTTAAAAAAAAAATATCCAAAGAGGCTCTTAACTTTAGGATGTGTATCTACCACTTATTGTAGATTTTGCTCCCATTAGTTTGGGAAAAGTATGTATTACAATTTGCCCAATTGAATTTAGAAGCATGCAACACTCTTGACTAGTAATGTCTGCTCTTGTTTCAATGTCAGGAAGATTCAATTTGGCGCTTTACTGCCGAACGTTTTGAGGGGTCTCGTCCATTTACCGTTCAAGCAAACTATAAAGGTTTTTCTGAAGGTGGTGATATTTTGCTAATTGAGGGAAGAACCAACGCTTCCTTTTTCTTTCACAATAACTTTCTTTTTTGGCACGTTTTGAGGTGAACACTAAACTTAATTAACGATTATAGGTATTGAAGTGGGTGATGAAGTTGTTATTGATGGTGGAATGGCTAGCTTTGTAGTCGTTGAAAAGACTGAAAATGACTTGCATTGTAAGTGCATAGATCCTGGCCTTTTCCTTCCTGGAGCCAAATTTAGTTTCTGGAGAGATGGAAAGATTGTGGGGAGGGATTACAAGCTTCCCACTCTATCGACAAAGGTCTCTCTCTCTCTATATATATATATGCTACAGCTTCTATTCTTCAGAACCGAGCATTTAATATGCTTGAGCTTTGCATACTAGATTTTGTATGTGTGAACTATGTTTTTTTTTTAATACATTTCTTTGAATAGGGGCAGGTTATATTTATAAACTTTTTTGTTTACAAACTCTTACAAACTACACTATATTCTCCTGGGAGAATACAAACTTTTGCAAACTACACTATCACTATGCTCTCCAGGGAAAATATAGTGTAATTTGTAAAAAAATTCCAAAAAGTTTGTAAACGGATCCTGTCCCCTTTGAATAATAGTTACGAAACTAAAATCTTTCCCTTATTTTAGGTGATCTTCTAATAAATTCAAATTGTTTTATATACAGGATTGGGCAGATATTGATTTTGGTATATCTGAGGGAATTGACTTTTTTGCCTTATCCTTTGTCAATCGTGCTGATTCTGTTGAGCATCTAAAGAAGTACCTCTCTACCAAATCAACCAAGTAAGAAAGCACAAATTCACGTAAGGGTCAACTATATAATCTATATATCCTATGAATTTAATTTGTGTGCATTGTCAATATAAAAAAGTGTTACACTTTCGTTCAATGATATGTTGCCCCATCATTTTATGAGTTTATGTAAAAACTAATAGTTTAATAACACAAATTGTGAAACTCAATAAATGATCTGGATACATCATTAGATGATAGTATTAATTTTTTTCAATAATAGGGTATTAATTAAACTCATAACCTATTACTACTGTTAAAAAATGTTGGTGTAATTTCTTGAACAGAATGTCATGCTAGTGGCTAATGGCTAGGTATCTGTTGTTGGAAATTGACATACACACAAATCGAAAAATGAAAAGAGAATGGGAAGAGAGAAATCGACACAATGATTTATCCTGGTTTATCCAATGTAGGCTACGTCCAGTTTGTCTATACTATATTCACCTTACCGCCACTCGTTACAAGTCATTCGGTTTACAAGAGAATATAAATAGGATTTAGAAAGCCTAGCTGCAGTTATTCATGAGTCCAAGCTCAAACTATTAAGAAAAATAAAATTAAAATAATCAGAGGCCCACAACAGTACCAAACCTAATGCCCCCTCCACATCGCCGGGGTGACTCCCTCAGACCCCGCGGGACCCTAGTTGCCTTTATGCTGATCCCGCCATAAGGGCCCTTATGAGTATGCAAAGTATAAGCAATATCCAACATCTGACAAGATGGAGAGATATGATCCATTGATTTTTGTGTTCCCTTTTAATTGCTATGATGACACCCTAGTGTGCATTACTCGTCATACATCATGATGGGCGTATCCATGTCACAATATGTCATTATCAACCTAGGTGTTTCATTTCTTCATCTTCTATTTGATATCATATTGGTTGCAACTGTTACAAGCCTCATAAGATTGAGGCTTTCACAATCTTGTAAGAAACTGGCATGTTCAGCACTATTTCTTAGGTTATGATTGCACCTACTGTGATTTAAGAAGTAGATAGATCATTATTAATATTGGTGATCAGCTTCCTTTCTGTCATTGCTGCTTGATAGTTCTGTTGGTAACTGCATATTTATTCAATAGTTAAGTCTCCTTTCTACTATAAAAATATTATTTTCTTTCAAAATCATATTTTTTGCAGGAATGTTCATAATATCTTCTGACTTGGAATATCATGAATGGTAAATGATCATTGCAGATCCATAAAAGTATTGGCAAAGATAGAGAGCTTGGAATCTCTTCATAATCTGGAAGAAATAGTGCAAGCTTCTGATGGAATCATGGTGGCTCGTGGTGACCTTGGAGTCGAAATACCACTTGAAGAGATTCCTGCAGTCCAAGAGAAAATAATTTACATATGCAGACAACTAAACAAGCCAGTGATTGTAGCTTCTCAGCTTCTTGAGTCAATGATTGAATATCCAACACCAACACGTGCTGAGGTAAAATTAAGTTATACTACCAGAATGACTGTTATAAATTTGGTTGCATTGACAGTATCTTAGGTTGATACGAGAATATTTGCTTTTATGCAATAAGGTAGCAGATGTTTCTGAAGCAGTTCGACAGTATGCTGATGCTTTGATGTTGTCTGGTGAGTCAGCTATTGGATCCTATGGACAAAAAGCTCTGGCAGTACTTGATATGACTAGCAGTAGAATGGAATCGTGGGCTCGTGTGGAAAACAGACAAAGTCTTCTCAATCACCATCAACTTGGAGTATCATTACCAGATCGCACCACTGAGCAGATATGCACTTGTGCTGTTGAAATAGGTAATTTCATTGTTGGAATGGTACGGGGAGCCTAAAATTCTTTGTAAAGGGTACATTCATCAATGGGCCAAATGACAAACCACGATAAGTGGGTCGATACCACATCTCAACCCAAAACTTTAAGGTTGTAGGTTTATGGGTCTTTTGCACTTATATAGTTATCACTTGGTCTATGTCTAGATGATCTGGTACTTCTTTACAACTCATACTTTAATACTCTCCCTACCCCTCATGTCAACATGCTCTCCCTAAAGACCACTTCTGCGGAAGTCTTTGGCTCTGATACCAGAGTTGGAATGGTATGGGGAGCCCAAAACCCTTTGCAAATGGTACATCCACCAATGGGCCAAATGACAAACTACGATAAGTGGGCCGACACCACATCTCAACTCAAAACCTTAAGGCTGTATGTTTATGGGTCTTTTGCACTTATATAGTCATCACTTGGTCTATGTCTAGACGATGTGGTACTTCTTTACAACTCATACTTGAATACTTTCAATATTCATATGGGACCGTATCTTCTCATGTGGAAAAGTGGTCATGTGATCATGTTATTTGATTACACCACTCATTGATGATGAGATAAAAGAGAGAAAAATGTATAATTTTTAAATGAGTGGTTACGATCAAATAATATGATCACTTTTCCACGTAAGAGAATTCATTCCCATCTCATATTCTCTCTGCAACACTTCTGATTAAAAGATTGCTCTTGTTGTGAAATCTGGGAAATGGCTCGAAAGTAGTGATTAAAATATAATTATTTGTGCTTGCGTGCAGCCAACAACCTTGGCGTGGATGCCATCTTTGTATACACAAAGCATGGACACATGGCATCACTCCTATCACGCAACCGACCAAATTCTCCCATATTTGCTTTCACCAATGATGAAAGTACACGTATGGCTCTGAATTTGCAATGGGGTGTTGTAGCCGTCCATTTCGATTTGTCAGATGATGCAGAATCTAACATATCAAAATCCATTGAATTTATGAAATCTAAAGGATTGATCAACCAAGGAGATGATGTTTTAGTGGTATCAGATGTTCCCCCAACACGAGCAATCCCGATGGCTTTCCAGTCAATTCAGGTAAAGACCATTATCTAGAATTCAAAGCAGCAAATATCACATAAAGGTGAGGTATATTGTAAGATTCTATATGAAAGACTCATTTTTAGTACTATTTTCAATTTTATTTTTACTTGATAACCGATTTTGAGAGGTGAGGTATTAATTATGGGGTTTATACTTATGTGACATAAGAAGAGCCTTCTCAAGCTACATTCACATCGTTTTGCGTGCCAATATTTTTAATTTTTTTTATTTACTTTTTTTTCAATGGGACCCAAATAAGGATGTGTGTGTTTGCAAAAATACTCATCTTATGTCACATAAGAAGTATAAACCCCATTAATTATTTACACAATCTAACATAAAGGTGGCATGCAAGAGAAGTTATAACTCAGAAACTGCTTGCTAGTCCACAATTGAAAGCATGACGAAATTGAACAATTGAAATTGAAATTGTCTTGCACTTGCTTAGCTAGCACAGACGAAATTGAACATTCCTAAATAACCAGAACTTACAATATGTTGGCGAGTCTACAATTCAGATGTTGCTAAGCCTACATATGAAATTTTCATGGTGGAAAGTTAGGTGAGTCAGTGATACAATTGAATTTGTCTTGCACTTGCTTAGCACAAACAAGCTGATAATCACGGTATTTCCATTTTTTCACTTTGCTTTTACTAAGCATGTCATTAACATCTGTTTAATAAATAAAATGTGGAGGAAATAAAATTCAGCTAGGTTTAACACGCATTCTAATTAAATCTGATTGCCAAACAAACATGTGTGCTGCTTTATATCCGATAGATTCTACAGATGCTGGCGTTATATAATAATACCAAACAGAAATATCCAAGAATTTCAAAATATATCCGAAGAATAAAACACTTGATGAAGCTAAAAAATTATTAAACATTTGGAAAAGGAATAAGAATAAAATAAATTTAAAAAATAAGTACTCGTTTAACAATGATAAAAGAATAAGAACGGATGTTGCTTTATAGGAATGTACTGCACTTAAATAAGAGGAATAGGCCGAAATTGATTTATACTATTGGAAAGTACGAAAAAATTTAATGTGCTTCTAGACTTTGTGGTTTTTCTAATCAAAATATGACATTTGTATTTAATTTTTAATTTTTCTTTTCTCTCTTCTCTATTTTTTATTTCTTTCTCTTTTGTCAAGTGGAATCCATTATTTAAAGGGCCGATCCAGTTTAAATACTCACTTCGTGAGTGTCTGGGGAAGGGAATACTCTAGGCAATCTTTCCTCTGCTTTTTGCAGAGAGGCTGATTCGCACCCGCGACCTGACACACCACGACAAGCAAGCTTACCGCTGAGCCAACATAAGATAATTACCTCATATAAAATAAGAGTAGTCTTTTCTATAGAATAAACTTAGGATTTTATACTTTTCATATAACATAGAAGACGAATTTTCTTATACACCCTTTGATTTTCATATTGATATGGGTTTTACATGACTTTTTCATCTCACATAACATGAGAAATATAAAATCCATAAATTTATTGCATGGGTATTTGATATAATTTGTATTAATTCTTTATTTTGATTTTTCAAATTTAAATTCAAATGAATTGCTTTATAAGAGAATTACTTCTTTATTTTAATTCATAATAATATTGGATGCTAATTTTTTTTCTTTTGTGTGTGCAAACTTAGGGTATCCTCATCCAGTAGGATGAGACTAATCCTTTCATGATTTCGAGGGAGAAATTTTTTACCAATGGCATCAAAGTGTTTTTTTGTAGGAATCAAATCTGACTTCATTAGTCACGACTCGTGAGTCACGAGAGCCGATTCTTAAGCGGGCTACATCTTGGGATTGTTGCTATTTTAATTATACTGGGCTATAATTATGCTGCTAACAATTGAAAGATGATATTAGTTGACGGATAATATAAATTAATTATAGGGTTAATCTTTTCTCATTTTACATGAGAAAAGATTCTCATGTTACACACACAATTAAAAGGCGGGTCCCATTTTTATTCTTTTGTCTTTTCACTTTTGTGTGGACCCCACTTATACATTGAGTGAGTAGTATGAAAAAATTTTCTCATGTAAAATGAGAAAATTAATCCCCTTGAATATATTAGTTGATATTTTTGTTTCTATTTAAAATAGATAAATGGTTACTAAAGAAATTAAATAAATAATTATTGCTTGTACCTAATACAATTATGTCATGTGATCAGAGTCAATTTTTTATAAAGAAATTAGAGCACAGTAAATTTAATTAAAACTAGTTAAAACTAAATGAAAATTTTTGAAAAAAAATTAGTGAAATCACTTCATATTGTTTAAAATTGACATACACATAATTACTTGATTGTTTCATAATTATATAATTAACTGATACTTATTATAATTGCATTAATCAGTATTATTATGAATTTTAAAGAATAAAAAAACTTGTGATAGAAGTTATTTTTGAAGTGGAAATACATAAAACAATATAATGTAATAAAAAATGGGTTTTATGTTTATTATGTTGTAGGAAAAGTGATTGTGTAATGTTATAGAGACTCGTTTTGCGTGCCATATTTTTTTCTTTTTCTTTTGTTTTAAAATATGTGGGCCCCACAAAATGTTGTGCGTGTAGGAAAGTTTGTTGTGTTATGTTAAAGGATGAAATGAAAACCCATAAAGAATTTACTATCAACTTTTTTTATAATACACATATGGGAAAAAGAAGTATCATGTTGTAGAAAAAATGCTATGTCATGTTATAGACACAATGAAGGTGGACCCCACCAATTTTTTAAAAAAAAAAAAAAAAAGCGGTGGGGTCCACCTTCATTGTGTCTATAGCATGACATAGCATTTTTCCTACAACATGATACTTCTATTTCCCTACATATATATATATATATATATATATATATATATATATATATATATATATATATATATATATATATATATATAGGAAGGAAATTCTTCCTACCAAAATTTTCTACTACTAACTTACTGTCTATCTAATCATCATTGAATCAAAGAGAGAGAATGTTAAAAAAATTTGAAAGAAGAGAAAATGTTGATACAATGGTGATTAGATAGGTAGTGAGTTGATTATAGAAGATTTTGATAGTAAGAATATCTCTTATATATATATATAGGGGTTTACATTTCTGCAGCTGCTGTACGTGCAGCAATCAAATACTTACCATATGTATAGTTGAAAGTATTAAATGCAAGGAATCATAACCACACAAAGGATGAAAGCATTAAACGTGGGGAATCATAACCATACACCTGTCGTTGCTATACGTAAAGCAGCTGAAAAAATGATTTTACCATGATATATACCGGCGGCACATGCAAAAACTAAATATATTTTTTTGAGTAAAAACATATAAATTTATAATTTTATAGTAATGTGGAGATAATTGTCAAGAGAAGATAAACCCAACAAACATTTATAGAATATAAAAAAAAATAGTCTACCAAAAAAATAATAACAAGCCGAAGTAGTGAACGGCGATTTGGATTTATTTTATGAGCAATGTAGCATTTCCCAGATTTTTGTGGAAGGAACAGAATATTAGAATTTGTGTTACACAAATAGAATTGTCGTTTTCATCATACAAGAAACCTGAATTCCTTTAAATATTTATTTTATGAGCAATGTAGCATTTCCCAGATTTTTGTGGAAGGAACAGAATATTACAGAAATAGAATTGTCGTTTTCATCATCCAAGAAACCTGAATTCCTTTATATATATATATATATATATATATATATATATATATATATATATATATATATATATATATATATATGATAGGATATTCTTACTACCAAAATCTTCTACTACCTATCTAATCACCATTGGATCAACCTTTTCTCTTTTTTCAAAAACTTTTTAGCATTCTCTCTTTGATTCAATGGTGATTAGATAGGTAGTAAGTTAGTAGTAGAAAATTTTGGTAGTTAGAATATCCTTCCATATATATATATATATACATATATATATATATATTTTTTTTTTTTCTTTTTTCTTTTTCAGGCTCTAACTGCAAATGCGCGAGTTCTAGCCATAAACACCGACCATGTACCGCGCACAATAGCCAACACTCGTTTTCCAATTCTAAACTGCGCTTCCCAGTTCCTCTTTCTCTCTCCAAAATCTGTTTCGTCTTTCTTTCTGGTACAAATGAAGACGCTCCCCTAAGCTTTTGTGCTTATCAGTTATGGCTTCCTTGCAAGTTCTGAAACCCACCCTCTCTTCACTTTCACTTTCTCAATCCAATTTTCCCAGGCAATCAACTTGTAATTCCTCACCCTCCTATTTTCTGAAAAGGATGCTAAAGTTACAAACTTTCGGTGTTTCTAAATCTTGTACTAAGTTCAGGGTCTGCTGTGGAACTCAAAATACCGAAAACCAAAAGAATGGCAAGTTTTTTTTTTTTTTTTTTTTTTCTGTTTTTTAGTTTTTTTTTCTTGCGTTATTTAATAATATTGATACCAAAAAGCTTTATATTTTGTTAATATTTTTTTGTTTCTTCTTCATGTATTTTCAACAGCTTCAACTTTTATTTAATTATTGTTTATCTTTAAAATGGTAGTTTTGATATCAGAGATACATTATAGACCGCTTATGATTGATATTTTCTAAAATGAAGCTTGATAGGGGTACTGTTTCCTTTGCTTGGATAATATTTCCCCCAAGATCAAACAAAGAGGTCCTTACTGTCTATAATACAATTTAGGAAAAAATAAATTTTATGTCGTAGGAGAATTTAAATCTCATGTCATAGATACATAAAGTGTGAGATCCACCTATTTAAAAAAAACAAAAAACAAAAAAATGAGTGACACACCTTGTTATGGTGAGTATAGGAAGGATTTGTTTTCTCATTCAACATGAGAAAAACAAACCCCTACAATTTATGATGTTTTGGCTAGTAGCTACTTAGAAAAACTGTAATTTATTAGGGAGTAGATTCTCTCATGTGAAAAAATGGTCATGTGATCATGTTATTTGATCACCACCACTCATTTAAAAATGATACATTTTTCTCTCTCTTATCTCATCACCAATAAGTAGTTGTGATCAAATAATATGATTACTTTTCACATGAGAGGATCCGCTCCCAATTTATTATGTTTTGGCCATATTTGTAAATATTTGTGGTAGTGATTTAGATTATCTAACTGATGTGTCTTTTTAGGGGGGGAAATTCCTCTTTGTATTCCCTTCAGCAAATTGCTGGTTAAAGAGAACATAGAGTGACTAACTTCTCATGTTGGTGACTCAAACCGCAATTGTATTTTCAGGAGAAGAACCACCAGAATCGTTATTTTTGAAGGAATTGAAGAGGAGGGGTATGACCCCTACGTCGTTGGTTGAAGATTACAAGCAAAGCAACTATGGACTTGATGAAGAGATATATTTGAATGATGAAGATAGACGCTTCCCCAACAGAAATTCTGTCTCAACCAATGTTGAAAGGAGTCTAGACAATCAAAGGGAGCGATCTATGGTACTGAACAGTGAAGGTCTTGAGGTTGGTTCATTGTCTTGACATCTCTTAGATAATTTTCAAATATCAGTAAGTTTGTTTCAGAGGTTTTATTACCAGTAGTTTGTTTCTGCAATCCATCATGCATTCCATTGTGGGTACAACAGAGCTCAGTTATAATTGGTAACAAGGAAAGTTTCATTCATTGTCATAATACCTGAAACACTTGTATACTGTTTTATGTGTCATCAAGTATAGCAATAGTTATAGGTTTGTATTTCGTTGATGAGCAACACCAGTAACTAGATCTATAATTTTTCAAATCTGGAGAAAGCAATGTCGAGCAAGTACTCCTTTGTGGTAATGATGATTGTTGAGATATATAGTCCCACATTGGTTGGATGAACAACTAATGTAGAGTTTATAAGACCTTGGGCACTCCCACCCTTTGAGCTAGCTTTTGGGGTGGTGTATCCCAAGATTCTTTACATGGTATCAGAGTCTCGCCGTCCCCCACTTTCTCTTGTGGACTCTCTTAGCACAGCTCTCGTGTGAGGGGGCGTGTTGAGATATATAGTCCCACATTGGTTGGATGAACAATTAATGTAGAGTTTATAAGACCTTGGGCACTCTCACCCTTTGAGCTAGTTTTTGGAGTGGTGTATCCCAAGGTTCTTTACAATGATGATGAATTGATGATGACAAATATGAGGTATATGCAATGGCCTTTCTCTGTAAAGTCAGTGTTGATATTATTGCGTATTCTTTAGCATTGAATATTAATGACAGTGTTAGTAGCAGTTGTAGCACTGCATAACATAAAAGTGAACTTTATGTATTTATCTATTTCAGGACTTGGTCCCTCGGGCTAAACTTTTGTTGACGATTGGAGGAACATTTTTCTTGGGATTTTGGCCATTGATCCTCATAACTGTTGCATCTTTTTCTGCACTCTACTTCGTAAGCTATTTTCCTTTGAATTGAAGTTTACAAATTTTTCTTTTTATTTGTCATATCAGAGCATATTTATTGCACGTTAAGTGATATATATACTATCTTAGCTATCTTATTTGTACTATGATACCATGTTTTTTTCTTTCAAGTATTAAGTTGCTTCTTGTTAAACAACATAAAAATTTGGTGCACAGAACATGACCACCGGAGTTTAAATAGGCAAACTATATTTGCAAAGATGACATGTTTAAATCAATAGTGTCAACTTCCACTTTCGATTTTTATTTAGAACTGAGGTCATTGATTAATGGTTTAGTACTTAAGTAATATTTGTAATTGGTGCACTCCTCTCTTCCCCTTTTTTCAGTTTTTCTATTTTAATTTGCTTCACTAGGCGGTGTTAATTTTTATAGTCCACAATCAATGTTCTAACTAACAAAACTCACATTTTACTGAGAATAATTTTGCATCAAATTTTGGGAGCTGCTAGAAGATTTCTACATTTTCTACATTTTCCCCGTGTTCCCTGTGGTTTTGTATTTAATACTAGGCCACAAACTTTATATGGCATGACCTCACTGTATGACATATTTTAAGAGATAACTCCAATATCCACGAAGTTGAATTGTTAAACATTTATTGTTTGTTGGTTATATTTAAAAGACGTCTAAACATTTATTATAAATACTTCACAACATGACTCGGATACCATATCCATTAAGGTATCATTGCAACTCCCAATATTTTGCCCTCTCTGTGAATTGATGATTTTAAAGAAGGGAAATTATACTTTTATATCTTATATAAGATTTATCTCTCATGTTACATTCACATAAAAAGATGTGCTTTTTTTTTTCTTTTTTTAAGAAATTGGTAGGTTCTATTTTATTTATCTCTCTACTACTATATGGGAGAAGTAAAACCCTTTAAGAAAATATATTTCTTGTACATTTATGTCATGATGACTTTGACCAATTTTCTTTAATGTCTATTGCAGTATTTGGGGCCAACATTTGTCCACGATGCAAGCAATACACATTTATCGCCTCCGCAATATGTGGACCCTTATGAACTACTAGAAGATGAAAGGATATCACAGATGGCACCTCGGCTAAATTAGTGGCAACATTTTACATGCTTAGCTCTAGGAATCCTGCTGCATAAATATATGTTTCCTTAGCCTCTGTTGATTTATTTCCTTTTGTAATATATCACCCACGAAGAATTTTGTTATTGATTTTGCATTCATCTTCATTGACTCAATTCTCAAGATCTGTCCTTTGCATTTTGCGCATATTATATAATTTAAATAAGATGAAGGCCCATCAGGAGCAGCATTAGTTTATGGGTTTATCATCTATCCTTTAACATGACCACATAAAATTTCCTACACACACAATATTTTGTAGGGCCCGTAACAAAAATAAAATAAAATTCCGGCACGCAAAACGAATCTTTATAACATATCAGAATCAATTTTCCTACCACATAACTCTTATAAAACCCTTAATTTATATATATATAGTCAGGATTTTTTTTTTTGTTTTGGTGAAAATACTCAAGATTATTTTATATCAATGTAAGTTACACTCTTAATTTTATCCGTTAATCTCATTTATATCTAAGAGCTCAAATTTTTTAATAATGTGAATCATTAGATACTAGTGGATCCTTAGTCAAGATTGAGTGTAAAATTTCTAATTTTTACATTGGTACGAGACTTTTGCCATATATATATATATATATATGAATGCATATATTTGACAACTAACGAAGGTTTTACACCTTCAGGACGATGCATGTGATGAAGTATTACTTACTGAGGATCTTAACAAGAAAAAGAAAACTATTAGGACCAAGCTATTTATGTTCGATGGTCGTACTTTTGAGTCGAATTCTAAATGATCATAAACTGCTCCAAACAAATTTCTCTGAGACCATGAATTATTTGTATGAAGTCTATATTAATCGTCTAACAAAGACTTCTATGGCCTAGCAGGGGGCATGAATGAACAAGGTATCAGATAAATATATGATAATGAATTATTTTTATAAATTATGTCTAGATTCATAACAAGATATCAGACAATGTATTCAAAGGAACAAACCAGTAAGACTCAACAACAACAAAATAAATAAAATAAAAGATAAAACATTGCCTTCCTTTAGGCAATAGTGAAAGTTTTGCTTAAACAAGGGTAGGTTTATCTGAAACAAGCTATAGACTTGACAGGGTAAATTTTGCAGCAAGTCAAAGTGCACATCACTTTTACAGAATCGGAGGGAACATGCGTGATTGGGGAGATATTACATACTCCTGGATATACTTCTTAGAATTACTTTGGTCAAGAATCCAATGAATCTCACTCATGTTTGGTGTCTCAACAAAGGACATAGTAAACTCCCCAATCTTCTCAATCTTCCCTCTCTTGCCTGCCCTTAGTATAAGGTTGTTGCGCTGGTAGGAAAAGATGCCATTTGTCAGATAAATTATGTCTCCTGGTTCAAAAGCATTACATTCATCTCCCCAAAGCTGAAAATGAGCAGCTGCTGTATCATCAGCTACGAGCGCCAAGCACGTCTTATTTTGCCCTTCTAGCGTTGTCCTGCCTATCTCTAGAAGTATAAATTTAGTGTCAATGTTGTTCTGAGCTGCAGGCACAATGTCTTTGAGAAGAATCATTTTTTATATGTTCCTGCAAGATCCTGCATTTTATTATCCAGAACATGTAATAAAATTCAAAGCTTTTGATTTAGTATGGAACAATCATGTAATGGGTGTCTCAGCAATAGAAGAGGAAGACACAAGTGTTATCCTTCACGAGTGTGTTTGAATGAAATTTAGAAATACATGAAAAAAATTTGAAATGAAGGAAATTAAAATGCAGTAATTGGAGGATCCCCACATAATCCTACGTATGCCATCCTACTGACATTCTGCTGGAATTTTCTAGAAAGAATCCTAGAATATTAGGATTAAAAAAAAATCACTACCCGATAAACCCGACTAGCGAGTGTGGGGTGAAAGTAATCCTTATATGCCGTCTTACGTAATTGCAAAGAGGCTGTTTCCTGAATTCGAACCCATGATTTTTCATGGGTGAAAGAACAGTTCTGACGCTGTTCCGGTTCACCCCCTTAAAATTAGGATTTAAAGGGGGAAAAAAAGGATTTAAAGGAGAAAAAAAATCGTTTCCAATCTAAAGCATTCACGCATAAAATTGCTTTAAATCATTATTATCATTATTTCCACTTGGACACTCAATAGTTAAAAATCTAACCAAAAGGAGGCATGCAGTGCATCAAATTTCAAGCATCTGGACAACCAGTGGAAGAGAAACAAAATTAGGCACGGCCAATGACACAGGATGCAAACATGTTCTACCAAATCCTGAGATGAACATTCAAACCCACAGCAGAATCTAAAACATGAAATCAATTTTATTTTTATTTTTTGTAAAAGGGGAGGACTACATACGAAATCAAATTAACTTTAACACGGACAGGAGAGATTACAAGCAGAAGACTGTTGTACCTGGGGCTGCAGTGATGGTGGATTGACTGTTACAGAACAACGACGGAGAAATGAAATATCGTAATTGCGAGAATTCGGGAATAATAGTATATGAACTTGAGTAAATATTCCGAACCTAACCAAAGAAGAAAAAAAAAAAAAAACTGCTGGGAAGAAGAAAATTTTAACCTAGCCTAACAAATGACGGGATTAAGAAGAAATATATATATATATATATATATATATATATATATATATATATATATATATATATATATATATAACAAAAACTAAAGGTCACCGTCAACAATTATTTAATTAAAAAAAATTAGAAAAAATCTTTTACTAAAGAAAAGCCCTTTTTAAAATGAAATTGAATTTAACATTGGATTTTGTACCAGATTATGCTTTAAATAAAGGATTTAAGACTTGTCATTTTAAATTATATCACTTTATATCATTTTAATGAAATTATGTTGTGTAAAAACACACAAAAACGCCATAATTTCATTAAAAATAATATAATTTCGTGTGATAAATTTTTTTCTTAATTTAATTGTATAAAATACTAATAAAATTTAAAAATATTTATTTTCTTAAATGATATTTATAAAAACTGAATCAAGATAATTTAATTTTAATTTGATAAGATCACTCCCACTCTATGTGTAATTAAAACTCGACTCATTGTTATTTAGAAAATAAATAAGTTTTGAGTTAGTTAATTTTAATTAATTAATAATTCATTAAAAAAAAAACAAAGATGATAATGACCTTGCCCCTTAACCATAGTCTCGAGTCCTGAGACTGGAAAAAATAAAAATAATTTGGGAAAGCCACCCCGAAATGATCCGAAATTAATCTTCAGATACGACCGGATGATACCTTCGAATTTATCCAAAAAAAAAAATCATTTTTTAATCTTCAGATACGGCCGGATGATACCTTCGAATTTATCCAAAAAAAAATCATTTTTTTTTAATTTTTAGTATTTTAAGTATTTTATATTTTTTCCATAAGATAGAACATACGTAACAATAAGAAATTCTTAATTTATTAATATGTAAACTACCATAATAATAAAAAAAATATGAACATCATAAAATAAATAAGCAATTACTAATAATAAAAAAAAGGCATACCTTATAAACGACAGAGCATACTTCACAATTACTTCTCAAAAATCAAGTCGCAATTCTTCATTGAAAGATTTTAATACGACAATTGCTTTGTACAGTATTAAAATTAAACGTATTATTTTCTCAAATGATCTAAACACATGCAGATGTTAATATAGGAGAAAGAGAAGATAAAAAAAGCATAATTTCTCCGATGCGGAACTTGAGATACTTCAATGACAATAGGTCAAGTTTGTCACTTTCTTTTATTTTAAATCTTGTTTCCTTGGTAATTTTTATTATCATTTATTGTTTTTATTTTTAATTTTTCAATTAGGAAAAAGAAGAAGAGAAAACTCGAACAAAATTGAGTGTACTATATCATGAATGGGTTTCGGAACATACACTTGACTTGAGCCATCAATTTTCTTGCTTTCAAACGTTTTTACACCCATAAATACCTTACAGGAATCTTGTTCTGCAGCTACTTTGTTACACGGCCAGTCAGAATTGCAGCAAGGAATGCTTCCAGTAGCAGTGTAAAGTTCCTCCCCCCCCCCCCCCCCCCCCCCTCTAGTTCCTGTTTTATTACCTTAATTTAACTTCCCTAACTTTAAAGGAATGCTTCCGGTGCATGTCTTCAGAATGAGTCAATGAACAATTCAAGTCACAGGCTGCGCACCATTCCATGCATTGTGCTCTACATCAAATTCATCCATCTTTTGGTTTCGGCTTTCTTGTAAAAAACTAACACCAGACCATATCCCACGGATTAATAAGATGCTTACAAACACTACACTTCCAAGTGTGCATACCACCTGCATTGAATTATACTAAATATGTCAGTACCAAAATGTTTAAGGTGAATAGAACAAGTTCAGAAGAAATCGGTGAATAGATGCTCCAGGTACTACAAAGCCAAAATCTTTAGCAACTAAAACTCCAGAATAAGAACAGATGTATTTTTCACTCCATGCCAAAAATCAATTGGCAAAATTTGTGGTATCACTATAATGTAGAACTTAAAATAAAAATAACTATTTTCTTGTGGAGAAGACAAAACTTGTATTTCTCTTTTTCTTGTGATGTGTTGCTTACAATATGGATTAGTTTATATAGGCACTAGATTGCCTTTCCATGAACCAAACATTAAATTAGCCATAAACCACAAAACTAAACTTCTAACTCTTGGCCTCTCTAACTCTTGGCCTTTCACTTTCTCACAACTCTTGGCCTTTCACTTTCTCACAACTCTTGGCCTTTCACTTTCTTACAACTCTTGGCCTTTCACTTACCTAAACACATGACTGCTTAATTAAGACTATTAAATATAAAACTAACAAAACATTTAAAGTTTATTCAACAATTCTCCTTCATAAACTTAAATGGTTCTGCCATCTTTCATCCCAAGCATCTTCTTGCAATTGTTGAGCAGCAACGTCGGCAGTGGCTTTGTGAAGATGTCCCCGACTTGCTCTTGACTGGTCACATGTGTTAGCTCCACATTTCCTTCCTTTACTTGATCCCGGATGAAGTGAAATCGGACGTCAATATGCTTGCTTCTTTCATGATTTACCGGGTTCTTGGCTAGCTCTATAGCCGACTTATTGTCAATTCGGATCACAGTTTGACCGACTTGTTTTTCCTCCAACTTGCTTAGCAAATTCCTGAGCCACATTGCATGACAAACACACCAAGATGCAGCTACATATTCAGCTTCACATGTCGACAGTGTCACAATAGGTTGCTTCTTCGAAATCCAGGTGAATGCCGTGTTGCCCATGAAAAACACATAACCAGCCGTGCTCTTTCGATCATCTACGTCTCCACACCAATCACTGTCAGAATATCCAATCAACTTGTATTTTGCCGAGCTCGAGTAGTGTAACCTGTGTGAAACTGTACCTTGAACATACCTCAGAATTCTCTTTACCGCCTTCCAATGTGTGTATCTCGGCTCCTCCATGAACCGACTTACTATGCCGACACTTAACGAGATATCCGGCCTCGTGCATGTGAGATAATGTAGGCTTCCCACCAAACTTCTGTACTTGCTTGCATCAACACGGTCTCCTCCATCAAACTTAGAGAGTTTTGAACCGGGTTCCATTGGTGTTGAAACTGGGTTGCAATCTTCCATCTTGTACTTTTTCAAAATCTTTTTTGCATAAGCCTCCTGTGACACGAAGATTCCCTTCTCATTTTGTTTTACTTCCAAACCAAGAAAGAACTTCATCAAACCGAGATCTGTCATTTCGAACTCTCTTGTCATTGTGCTCTTGAACTCTTGTATCATCTTGGCATTGTTTCCCATAAAAATAAGGTCGTCAACATAAAGAGCCACAATTAACAAGTCTCCTCCATTTTTCTTGACATAAACAGCATGTTCATATGGACATTGTTCAAGTCCATTCTCCTTAAAATATTTGTCAATACGAGCATTCCATGCCCGTGGTGCTTGCTTCAACCCGTAAAGTGCTTTCTTCAATCTCAGCACCTTCTTCTCTTCTCCTGCCTTCATGTAGCCCGGCGGTTGTTCCACATAAACTTCTTCTTCAAGAACACCATTCAGAAATGCCAACTTTACATCCATTTGATGCATTGGCCATCTGTATTGAGCAGCCGGTGAGATGAGTAGCCGAATTGTCTCCATCCTTGTAACAGGGGCAAACACCTCGTTATAGTCAATTCCAGCCTTCTGCTTATAACCTTTTGCAACTAGTCGAGCTTTATATCGTTCTATCTCCCCTTGAGCATTCATCTTCTTCTTGAACACCCACTTCACTCCAATGGGCCGACTTCCTTCTGGTAGCTCGGCTAACTCCCATGTGTTATTTCGGTCAATGGCTTCTATCTCCTCATCCATGGCATCTTGCCATTTCTTATCTCGGATGGCTTCTTCAAAACTTATGTTCTCAGAGTCTGCAAGAAGACAAACAAAATGTACCTCACTTGTTGACTCATATATGTCTTGTATGCTTCGCATCCTGGGTTGTCGTACCTCATCTTCATCATCAGAAGCTTCAGGACTTGCCGGGTTGATAATTTGTGTTGAGATTCCGTCTTCAAAGTTTACCTCAGAAGAATTGTTCCAGTCCCACTCATTTGCTTCATTGAGCTTTACATCTCTGCTTACTATGACTTTCTTGTTGACGGGGTCAAACAGCTTATACCCCTTTGTTTTTTCATCATATCCAATAAAAACATATTTCTTGCTTTTATCCTCGAGCTTGGTTCTGAGCTGGTCCGGTATGTGTGCATAGGCTATACTGCCAAAAACTCTGAGATGAGCCACTGAGGGCTTTTGACCGCTCCATGCTTCCTGTGGAGTTTTATCATCCAAGTTCGAATGTGGACATCGGTTCTGCACATACACAGCACACTGCACAGCTTCCGCCCAAAACTCCTTCGGCATCCTTTTGTTCTTCAGCATTGACCGAACCATGTCAAGAATAGTCCGGTTCTTCCTTTCAGCCACGCCATTCTGTTGTGGTGAGTATGGTGCTGTTAGAAACCTCCTTATCCCCTGTTCCTCACAGAAAGACATAAACGCCGTTGAGGTATATTCCCAACCTCTGTCAGACTGCACCGATTTGATATAGCTTCCTGTTGCCTTCTCAATCATCACCTTGAACCTTTTGAACACATCAAACACCTCGGACTTCTCCTTCAGAAAATAAACCCAAGTTTTCCGTGAGAAATCATCAATAAAGGAAATAAAATATTTCTTACCGCTGAAGGAACCCGGATTGATGGGTCCACACAAGTCGGTATGTATTAGTTCCAGAGGTTGCTTAGCCCGGAATCTTGCCATCTTCTGAAACGTGGTCCTGGCATGCTTGCCAATTACATAACTCTCACAAAACTTTCCTTCAAAGTTGATGCCAGGTAACCCTTCCACCATCTTCTTCTTTGCCAACTCGGTTAGACCACCATAATGTAGGTGACCAAACCGGAGATGCCAAAGTGACGCCTTATCTTCCACCTCGGCTTGTAAACATTCAACCTGTATACATCTCAGATTTAGTTTATACATACGATTCTTACCCATTTGAACCCGAACTATCAGCCGACCTTGTTCATCTTTCAAATACAATACCTGGTCTTTCATAATAACCGAGTAACCTTTCTCCATCAGTTGACCCATACTTAAAATATTGCTTTTTAGGTCGGGTACATAGTACACATCTCGAATTGAGCCAATTAACCCGTCCTTTTGTAGGAAACAGATCGTACCTCGGCCTTTTACCTCAACCTTTGAGGCATCCCCGAACGAAACATGTCCGGTTTCCACCTTTCTCATCTCCTTGAAGAAGTCCTTATGTCCGCACATGTGGTTGCTCGCACCCGTGTCAAGATACCACTCCATGTCATCGTCTGGACTTCCTTTACTGTGTGTCATTAACAAGACACCATCCTTCATCTCGCCTTCTGTGGCTAGGTTGGACGTCTCCTCCACCTTTTTCTCCTCTCTGCATTCTCTTGCGAAATGTCCGACTTTGCCACAGTTGTAACACTTGTCCGAGTTACAATCTTTTGCATAGTGACCAAACTTTCCACATTTGTAACACTCGATGTTTGAATAATGTGACCGACCTCCTCGTCGACCTCGTCCTCTTCCTCTCCAGTTTTGTTGATTTGACTGTCCTACCTCATCACTATACACTTCTTGACTTCGGCCTCGACCTCTACCACCACGGCTAGTACCTCATCCACCGCGGCCACGTCCTCTACCTCGAAAATTTTGAGAATAGAGCATCTTCTCATCTTTAATTGTTGCTTTGGTCTGAAGTGCCTGCTCAAGAGTTTCCTCCTTCTTCTTCTTTCTTTGTTCATGCGCTTCAAGGGAACCCGCCAACTCGTCAATGGTGAGTGTAGACAGGTCCTTGGACTCCTCTATGGCACAAACCACGTTTTCGAACTGGTCTGTCAAAGATCTCAAGATTTTCTCCACCACTCTGGTGTCAGGTATATCTTCTCCATTCCGTTTTAACTGGTTCACAATTCCTTGAACCCGGGCAACGAACCCGGATACTCCTTCCGTGTCCTTCATCTTCATTCCCTCCAACTCGGCACGAAGGGTTTGAAGCCGGACTTGTTTAACCCGGTTAGCTCCTCTATAGACATTTGCTAAGATGTCCCAGGCTGCCTTTGAGGTCTCACAATTTGCTATCTTCTCGAACCCGGATTCGTCTACAGCTCGGAAGAGCATGAATAACGCCAGCTTGTCTTTTGCACGCGTCTCTTTCAACGTTTTGGTTTGAGCCGCCGAATGGCCTCCAGTGTCCTGTGGTTCTACAAAACCTGCTTGAACATTCTCCCAAGCGTCCTGGGATCCGAGAAGAGCCTTCATCTGGATGCTCCAATTCTCGTAGTTCTCCTTCGTCAATTTAGGTAGTGCCATATCACTCCCCCTCTCCATAGCTTTGATACCAATTTGTGGTATCACTATAATGTAGAACTTAAAATAAAAATAACTATTTTCTTGTGGAGAAGACAAAACTTGTATTTCTCTTTTTCTTGTGATGTGTTGCTTACAATATGGATTAGTTTATATAGGCACTAGATTGCATTTCCATGAACCAAACATTAAATTAGCCATAAACCACAAAACTAAACTTCTAACTCTTGGCCTCTCTAACTCTTGGCCCTTCACTTTCTCACAACTCTTGGCCTTTCACTTTCTCACAACTCTTGGCCTTTCACTTTCTTACAACTCTTGGCCTTTCACTTACCTAAACACATGACTGCTTAATTAAGACTATTAAATATAAAACTAACAAAACATTTAAAGTTTATTCAACAAAATTCATCACCATTACACTTTAACAAATCCTGCCAGCATAAACTGATGCCACATATTAGATATCAATTTTGCACTGAGATCACTGCACCGTTGGTCTTCCACCTTGTCATATTTCTAAGAAGAAAATGTTGTTTAACAAAAACAATCTGAAAGTGTGACAAAAGCTTCAACAAAGTCAAGCACTTCGATTATTCACAGTTCTTTATGGAAAACAAGTAAAGTGCAACATAAACAACAATCAAATCCAAATTCAGTTCAATAGTGTATTATGAACCCAAATGTTGCCTGGAGAAAAACTTCATAAGGATATGCTACAAGTTTTTTTCTTGCGGTTAGACCTTGACTAGTTGACTTGCTGTGATTGAAAGGCTATCCTCAACCCCATATTTTAGGGTGGGCATTGGAGCAAAAGGGCGTGAATGAATTGAGTTATTCTGACCTTTAGCTTAGTTTGCTTGACGTTAAAAGCTTATGAATAACTCAGTGTGAGTGTGCGTGCTTGACCTATTTCGTGTTCTGTATGGCGCTTAGAACATTAGTAACCCAAAGGTCAACCCAAAGGTCATGTAGAACCTTTTTCTGCTCAGCAATAAAAGCTCGGAAAACAAAGGTTAAAAACAGCTAACTCCACAATGCTATCAGTACAGAATGCAAAAAACTCCTAACTATAATCACGCAGCTCTCCAAAAGTATCATTAAAGGGGAAAGATATTCTAACAATCGATTAGTGTTACTACCAATCAATTTCACCGTTAGATCGATATTGTTGATCCAATGGTTATATTTATTTCTATCGTTGTATGGTTATAATTCCCCATATTTAATACTTTATATTTATTTCTACCTTTATATGATTATAATTCCCCATGTTTAATGTGAAAACATTAAATATGGAGAACCATAATCATAAAAAGATGGAAATAAATATAATCGTTGGATCAACATAATCGATCTAACGGTGAAATTGATTGGTAGTAATATTGATAATAACATTAATTGGTTGTTATAATATTCTACCCCATCATTAAATACCCAAAAGAAATAAAGCCTATCGTAAGCATAAAATATGCTAAAGGTTGGATTTTTTTTTTCTTTCTTCTAGAAATGGCATTCAGTAATAATGTCCATGCCCATTGTAAATGAATGAAAACAATACCTCAAGAAATGCCTTCAAAATCCACAAGCATGCCAGCACAAGGACCCCATTTACAGAAAATCCCACCTGTAATAAAAGTGATGTTTGTTGGGTTAAATTTTAATGAGATAAAAATAGAAAATAGAAAATAGAAATGTGAAGTGTTTTCTGGTGAAGAGTTATGTCCTTAGGTTTGTGTTAGTGGACAATTATTATGCTTAGAGTTTGGTGAAGAGTTGTGTCTTTTTAATTATGAAGAGTTATGTCGTTTGACTCTTTAGTTATAAAGAGTTGTGTTGTCTGGAGTCTTTAAAACTTTTGTATTTTGGCCTATAAATAAGTCCTTTGTATTTCATATCAAAAATATAGCAAGAGAAAAAGAATATTAAGGCTTGAAAGATACAGTAATTCAAAGAGGTATAGTAATTCAAAGAGCTATATTGAGAGACTTGCTGTGAATTACAATGTTTAATTCCCCGAAAAATAAAAAATCCGGTAGTGATAATCATAACTTGCAGCTTAGAATCTGATGCGAACCCCTCCAACCTTGCAGAAACCAGATCCAACCTTGCAGAAACCAGAGAGGGAGATCACGGTCAGCTGGACTTGGGGAACCGAGGAGAGGAGAGAGATCACGGACAGCTGGACATGGGGAACCGAGGAGAGGAGAGGATAAGAGTGGGAAGTAGAAGGAGAAGGAAACCTGAGTGGATGAATGACTTTGTCATTATCCCTTCTACACGTGGCTGAGGAGGCGGTGATGGAAGGTTGTAGAAAGTGGGCTCAAAGTGATGAATGAGCCCAACTTCCTATTCGGGCTTATGGTTAATAATGGGCCTAGCCCTGCTGAAGCCCATTAATAATGCAATTACTATTTGTTATTTTTCAAAGGTTGTTAGGCACTTTATATACAGGGAAAGGGGGAAAGCATGGGTATTGTTGATTATCTGTAACAAACTCTTCTATCTCTCTCTTGATATTTTCTGGAGTTGCCGGCGTTTCTCGAATTGCCGTTGATAATACACTGTTGTTTCTTTTTCTTCTTTGATTTAATCCCTGTTCAGATAGATTAGTCTATCAATTTGGTGCTCTCGTTGAGAGAAACTTCCGTAATTGTGATGGCGGAGGGAACTCGCTCAACCGCGAAGAGCAATCTGATGGAAGAATGCATTTCTCGACTCACTAAGCATGATGATCAGTTTAATTCACTAGGTGAATTACTCCAAAGCATGAACCTAAAACTTACGTTGATGGAAGCAAAAATAGATCAGTCACAAAAATTAAAGGGAACTGTGAAGGGAGACTCCAGCTCAGGTACAGGCCTCGCCACTTTCTTTGGTACCAATGCATATAAGTCTGTCAAGTTCACCGTACCCAGGTTTGCGGGAGGGAATCCAGAACCTTGGATCCATAAGATTCAACAGTTTTATGGATTTCATCAACTCTCAGACGCAGACAAGTTAACTCTGACTTCGTTCCAACTAGATGATACTGCTGAAGATTGGTTCCATTGGATGGAACGTAACCACCGCTTGACTACATGGGACTCATTTGTAAACGCTATGAGGTCCAGATTTGGTCCCTCCAAGTACCGCGATCTACGTGGGGAATTGGGCCGATTAACCCAACTGACAACCGTAGAGGAGTATCAGAAACAGTTCGAGCAATTGTGTAACCAAATTGTAGGGATTGATGATCTAACCTTACAAAGCTACTTCGAATCTGGGTTGAAGTCCGAAATTCGGAAGGAGGTCCGCTTACACTTGCCTGGATCGCTCGAAGATGCCATTAGCTTGGCCAAGGTTGTTGAGGATAAGATCTCAGATCGTGTGTTTTCCCGTTTTGGGCCGCAGCGAAATTTTACCGGTGCCAACACGATGACCCAGCCAGGATTACTGCCAACTCCAGCACGGGGACTGATACCCCAGGTACCACCAGCCAAGACCAATGTCCCCATCAAACGATTGTCTTCGGCCGAGATGGCAGAAAAGAGGGAGAAGGGGCTATGTTTTTACTGTGAGGAGAAATACCACAGGAACCATAAGTGCAAGGGCCAAATGTTCCTCCTACTGGTCCAGGATGAGGACGAAGAGGAGACAGAAGAAGAGATGGATGTTAATAATGAAAAGATTGGTGGTGATAAAGACATACCCGGAATTAGCCTTCATGCCATGGCTGGACAGTACTCATCTAGTACCCTACGGCTGCAAGGGCTGATCAATAAGAAACCAGTGCAGGTGTTAGTAGACGGAGGGTCGACTCATAACTTTGTCCAGGAACGCTTGGTGAAATTTCTTGGATTAGAAGTTCAGTCTATACCTTCATTCCATGTGCTGGTTGGCAGTGGAGAGTCCCTCAGCTGTAAAGGGGTGTGCCAAATGGTGGAGCTGGAATTACAAGGCCATAAGTTCCCGTCGGACTTGTTTGTTTTGCCAATACAAGGAGCGGAGGTAGTGCTGGGGGTCCAATGGTTGTCCTTGTGGGGGGACGTCACCACAAATTACAAGAAGTTGCAATTGAAATTTGAGAGGAATGGGCAAGTTATTCAGTTGCAGGGGGAACCACGGCTACAAGTGGAAACAATAGAGTTACATCAACTCCGCCGGCTTACCCATTCAGATTCAGTGGCTACTTATTACCAACTTCAAGCCATTCAACAGGAGCCGTTTCTGGAGCCCGATAAAAAAGAGAGTCATAGCCCAGCCATACAACAATTGCTGCAAGAATTTGATGACGTTTTTGCTACCCCTCAACAGTTGCCCCCTGCACGTGTAGAAGATCATCAAATCCACTTAGAACCTGGCACAAAAGCAGTGAACGTTAGACCATATCGGTATCCTTATTTTCAGAAAACAGAAATAGAAAAAATGGTGCAGGAAATGCTGGATTCTGGGGTTATCAGACCCAGTTTAAGTCCTTTCTCCTCACCCGTGCTCTTAGTAAAAAAAAAAGACGGTACGTGGCGATTTTGTGTGGACTATAGAGCCCTAAATCAAGTCACTGTGCCTAACCGATTTCCCATACCCACAGTGGATGAGATGCTTGATGAATTAACAGGAGCGGTCGTGTTTTCCAAGTTGGATCTCCGTTCAGGATATCATCAAATTCGAATGGCCTCCCAGGACATTTATAAGACGGCCTTTCGCACGCACCAAGGACACTATGAATTTCTGGTGATGCCCTTTGGGCTCACAAATGCTCCTGCCACCTTTCAGGGCATTATGAACTCAGTATTGAAAGAGTTCCTTCGTAAGTTTGTAATTGTCTTTTTTGACGATATTCTGATTTACAGCAAATCAGAATGGGATCATATTACCCACTTAAGGCTGGTGCTAGAGTGTCTTCGTCAACACCAATTGTATGCTAAGCGCTCCAAATGCTCGTTTGGTCAGGAGGAAATTGGGTATTTGGGACATATTGTAGGGGCTCAAGGAGTGAGGCCAGATACTGAGAAGATCGAAGCCATCATGGCATGGCCATCCCCCACCACGCTAAAACAATTACGCGGCTTCCTAGGGTTGGCTGGGTATTACCGCAAATTTGTTCGAGGCTTTTCCCAGATAGCAGCCCCTTTGACCGCATTATTACGCAAGGATGCTTTTGGGTGGACTGACACGGCTGAAGAGGCAATGCAGGAATTGAAGGAAGCCCTATCTAACCCTCCCATATTGGCCCTTCCAGACTTCACTAAGCGGTTCGTACTGACCACAGATGCTTCAGGCATCGGGATTGGGGCTGTGTTGAGCCAAGATAATTTACCCATCGCCTACTTCAGCAAGAAGCTGAACACTAGGATGCAACAAGCCTCCACTTATGTCAGGGAGATGTTTGCTATCACTGAGGGGGTCTCTAAATGGAGACAATACCTTTTGGGAGGACCGTTTACAATCCGGACTGACCAACGGAGTATTAAGGATATGATGAACCAAGTCATACAAACCCCGGAGCAGCAACGTTTTCTGATCAAGTTATTGGGGTTCGACTATAGCATCGAATACTACCCTGGTGCTGCAAACAAGGTAGCTGATGCTCTCTCTAGGAGAACCACGGCTGAATCCGACCACAGCAACACCGCCGTTTGTGCTATGAGCCTCACAACAGTGATTAATAACCTGTTGACACAGATCAAGGCAGACAATCAACAGCACCCAGAGTTACTACAACTTCGAGAGCATGTTGAACACAATACGACCGGATTTGAGCACTACACCTGGCGCGAAGGACTCCTCCTATATAAGGGCAGAGTGGTGATAGCATCTAATTCAGATCTCCGGATCACCATCCTGCATGAATTTCACTCCTCGTTAGTGGGAGGACATGGGGGTGTCAAGAGAACCTTACACAGAATCCGCGCAGTTTACTTTTGGCCTCACCTGAAGAGGGACATCCAGGAATTTGTGCGGACGTGCCCTGTGTGCCAGGTAACAAAATATCAACCTTTATCACCAGCAGGACTCCTCCAACCTTTAGCCATTCCGCAAGCCATTTGGGAAGATCTCTCTATGGACTTTATCATCGGATTGCCCAATTCCGATGGGAAAACGGCTATTATGGTTGTGGTAGATCGCCTATCCAAATACGCTCACTTTGTTGCGCTTCCAACTAGCTTCACTGCAACAAAGGTAGCTTCGGTATTCATTGACACTATCTACCGTCTCCATGGAATTCCTCGCTCCATTGTCTCAGACAGGGACCGGATCTTTGTCAGTAAGTTCTGGTCTGAATTGGCGCGGTTAAGCAACACAAAGCTTTGCTATAGCACAGCTAACCATCCTGAAACGGATGGGCAAACGGAAGTCACGAACAGGGGATTAGAACAATATTTACGATGCTATGCTATGGAGACTCCAAATCAGTGGGTAAAGTTTTTACCTTGGGCCGAATTCTCCTACAATACGGCTTACCACTCGTCCATTGGCTTTTCTCCATTTCAGATAGTCTATGGCCGCCCACCGCCGGGAATCCAACCCTACGACGGTGGCTCCACTTCGGTAGAGGCTGTGGAATTTCTCTTAACTCAGCGCGACGAGATCTTGCGTCAACTGAGGGAGAACTTGCACCGTACCAGGCAGCGTATGAAGGCCCAGGCGGATAAAAAACGCAGAGATGTCCAATTTGGAGTAGGAGATCTGGTGTTGGTGAAACTCCGTCCATATCGGCAACGATCGGTGAGGAATCAGTCTTTCTCCAAGTTGCGCCGTCGGTTTTATGGACCTTTTCCCATCACGGAGCGTATCGGCTTGGTCGCTTACCGTCTTGAGCTACCGGAACAGTCCCGCATCCATCCGGTGTTCCATGTTTCCCTCCTCAAAGCTTATCGGCACAACCCCACATTTCACCCTGCCCCGTTGCCACCAGTCAGCTGGGACAACCACCCAGTCGTCAACCCCATTGCTGTGCTTCGGACTCGCGCGTTGCGCCATGGCCAAGATGAGATCTTGCAGCTCCTGGTACAGTGGGAAGGCTTGCCACTCGAAGACGCCACCTGGATCTCCGCTTCGGAGTTCATCCAAGCTTTTCCTCACTTCGATCTTGAGGGCAAGATCGTTTCTTTGAGAACGGGAATCGCCAGATCAGGTGTTTTAAAAACAAAGTAACCAATGACCATGTTATTCAAGTATCTGAATTAACACAAGCATAAATCTTCAGAAGCTGAATACTACTATGTGAGGAACGGGAGAGGGAGGATAAAAAAAAAGTGAAGCTATGCATTTTGGAGCATGTAGAATGAAAATCACTTCACACAAATATGTAAATAAGTGAGTATTAAGCTAGTCGTACCAGCTTGGTAGAGATGGGGACAGGGAGAACAGATCGAATTGCTTTTCTCGCTCTCTTTGACACCTTCTTGAACACATTCTGAACGAACCTCACCAATAGATCAAAACTCCGATCCTCATCGTTTTCATCGTCGTCGTCGTCGTCGTCACTCCACGCGCGAGGGACATGGATGAAATTACTGCCGCCCTGGAACGAATTCGATTGTAATTATAACAGAAAGCGCGAACCATGAATAGGAAAATCGAATTGATGAAGTGTTCACCCGAGGCTGAGGCTGAGGCTGAGAGTAATTGGAGACACGTTGACTAGAAGCGTGACGAGGAGGAAGGGCGATTCGGCAAGCACGAAAGGAAACAGAATCAAGATTAAGGGAAGAGCGAAAGAACGGAAGAGGAGCTGATTTAACTGTCACTGAGAATGACATCACTCCCCAAAACGAGTATCGCAATTTCGTTTAAAAATTTAGTGCTCATGCGACTAAATATTCAAATTAATACATAATAGATGAACAATGAAAATAAGCTCGATAGTTTTCATGAATAAAAAATTTATACCAATATCATATCTTTAGAGAATTAATTAAATATTTATTTGCATTTCTTGTAAAGAAAATTTCCTCACAATTCAGCAGCGCCACCCTAGACAGAATATGTTCTCATATTAATAAAATTAAATTTGGTCATTCATTCAAAAGAAATATAATAACAGCAGTAGTAATAATAATAAAATTTTAATTTTCCTTGTAAGGAGCAGTGGGAAGAAATGCTTGAGAGCTTGTGATTTCCACGCTGATTTCGACATTTAATGTCATCTGCTATTACGATGATAGGGACGTATGGGATCACCATATCCGATAGGTCCCTATCATTTGGTTCTCATATTAATAAAATTAAATTTGGCTCATTCATAGATGGATGAAAGCCGCCCAAAAGAATATCACCGGGTCAGATAATTTTTTGGACGTCGGCCATAAAAGGGTGACAATGTCAGAAGTCCCACATTGATTGTGTAGACAATTAATGTGAGATTTATAAGGCATCGGACACTCCCGCCCTTTGAGCTAGCTTTTGGGGTGGTGACCTCAAGGTCCGTAACAATTGGTGCTTTCATTGAGAGTTGAGGCTACGGAAAGGGCTACCTATAGGCTGGATTAAGGTGTTTTTGGGCACTGAATACTGATAGGTGAGTAAAGCCACCCCAAAGGGGGAAATGGCTATCATCGGGTCAGTGTCGATAGAGTAAAAGCCGCCGAGGACGTCGGCCTTTAAAGGGGGTGGTAATGTTACAAGTCCCACATTGGTTGTCTATACAACTAATGTGGGGTTTATAAGGCCTTAGACACTCCCACACTTTGAACTAGCTTTTAGGGTGATGATCCCATAGGTCCCTATCATTTGGTGCTTTCATTGAGAGTCGAACCCCGGAAAGGGCTACCTGATAGGTGGGTGAAAGCTGCCCAAAGGGGGAAAGGGCTACCACCGGATCAGAGTGAGCCGCCGTGGACGTCGACCTTAAAGGGGTGGCAATGTTAGGAGTCCCACATTGAGCACTCCCACCCTTTGAGCTAACTTTTGGAGTAGTGATTTCATAGGTCCCTATCATACGATTACCATTGACCATATTGAATTCTTGATTATGATTATATTATGACAAGGAAACATAGCTCGATCTTCACATAATGACCATTCCAGTTCTAGTGAAAAGATGTAAAATAAATATACATAATTACATTTACAGATATCTAGTGAGACGTCAAATACGTGTGTGTACATAATCATTTACATTTGGCCCCTGAAAAATGGATCACTGAGGAATGGACTGGAGAATGTGCCTCCACCATTAGGGAAAAGTGTGAGAAAACAGATAAGGCCAAGGACAATACCCCAAGCATATCTGCTTTCTCCAAGAGGGGTGATCTCGTCTTTTGCGGGAATTTCTTCCCCACCCCTAAAGAAGGTTGCAAACAATCCCCATGCCAAGCACAGAACACTACCACTGAGGCCACCAATACCAAGCAACAATGAAGTGGCGAAAGATAACAGGGCAGCAGTGCTTCTGCCAAACATGGCTTGAGCAATCCGGCCTCCTTCTAGTCTCCCACACGGCAACAAGTTCAAGGAAGTAACCACCATGCCTGTATAACCATGAAATTCTTTAGCCATCTTAATCCAAAGTTACTTTCTCACCTAATAAATAGAATGTAAAACCAAAATCTGCTATTACCATTCTCCTACAAGTTCAGGCTAACATAGAGGGCTAAAATTTGGCAAGGAAAAACTTTTAAAAAGTCAAAGCTGTAACTTAAGTGTTGGCATCTAAATTGTTCTAGATATTAATAATTTAATATCAGAAATAATTACTAGTTTCCCTAAAAGCTAGGTTGTCAGTAGCGGCCCATAGCGCCGCTAAACCGCTACGCTACGCGACATTGGCCGTAGCGGAAGGTAGCGGCGTAGCGAAGCGGCAATACTACCCACTACACCGCTCCCATGTTGGAATTTGATGGAGAATCCGGAGATGGTGATCATTTTCTTCATTAGTTCACTTCTTGTACTTGACTATTTGACAATTTTATTGTTCATTTGTGTTGAGTTTTGGATCCTTCCTTTATGTTCCTAGTATTTGACATTGATTGTGGAATTATGTGTTTGATTTTGTGTGACTTCTTATGTTTGAGCATTAATACTAAAAATATGTGAAATTAATACTTCACCGTAGCGGTATTTGCTACACCTCTATACCATTTTCGGGATTGGCCGCTAACTGGCGCTAAGTGCTCCTGACAACTATGCCTAAAAGTGAAAACTGTTGAATCATCCAATTTAACCATATTCATGAACATTTGCCATAATCGGTCAAACAAGTAACCTGGATATTTAAAAACTATTAGATCTTAGGTTCTAAAACATGTAGACTTGCATACTGGATCATTCTTTTCAAAAAGTAAAAACAAGGATAGAAATCACAACCAACACACCTAAAAGCCCAGCAAACGCAAGCGGATCAACAGGAACTCCAACACCTTCCACGGCATAAGGCAACACATTTCCAAGATCATCCGCGTAAGGCCCAATAACTAATTGGATGAAAGAAAGCAAGGGGTTGTTATAGAAAAATTGAGGCCGTATATACCTGCAAGTAAATAAGCACTAGAAAGTCATAATCATGAGAAATGATGTCCATGGAGTACGTTGGCCGTATAATTGCTGTATTGCATCGAACTTACATGGCCCATATGAGGCAACAATGTCCACTGAGCATGCTGGCCATATTATATTATTATTGCTGTAAATTGTAATGCATAGAACTCGTATGACCAATGTTATACCGCAATATATCTCAGTTTAGCCTTCTTAAATTTATTCAGCATTGACTATATGCCATTTTCAACTTATACTCAGGTAATATTTTTCATAACCATGTAATTCTTGACCTCGTATCATAGGCCTTTTGTATAAAGCTATTTGTTGATCATAAAGTTGTGGTTCCAGCAAACAATTTTTCACTTAATAATTAATCAAGTTTAGTTTCCTTTCCTTTTCTTCTTGACCAAAAATAAAAGCTTCAGAAGGTACTATATATAAACTACTCACAATGCGTTATCGCCCCCATTAAAGCTTCCATCAGCTATAAACGCAGCAACAGCAAGGACTAACGAAGTCAAATATGCACTAGCAGTGCGGGCTACAGGAATATCAAAAAGAGCTTTCTTGTTCGGAAGGAGGGATTCATAATTATTCATCACTCCTAAGCACCCAGTCCAATTAGATGGCACCAGAAAAGAAGGGCTGAGTTTAACACCATAACGAGCTGCTATTACCCTGGTGGCTATCTACACAATGAAAACAACATAGCCATAGAATAAATTGAATGTCAAAGATGACTGTCATGCATGATATACAGTTGTAAAAACAGTGGCCACAAAAATCTTTTGAGATAATTAGCATGAATACACACACAAACATGCATCATGCTTGTATCTGGAGGTTGTATATTTAACCACTACACAACCCTAACACAGAAAATTGAGCAACGGCCACTATGTCCCTTAAAGATACTACAAAAAACATTATGTACCAAGAGAGCTTTTCAGATTTTTTTTATGCCATTTTTTTGTGCATTTTCTTTCTTATTATAAGATAAACAAGTATTTATCAGTTAAAAGAAGATTATCATTAAGGACATATTAAATCAGAATCAGAACATAATATGGGATAAACTGTCAGGTTTGTTGGAAATCTTGAAATATAACTCACCTCAGAAACTCCCAGAATGGATAAGAACCCACCAAATAGAGGCACAACATTAGCTAGATAGTCATCAAATGTAGCCCCAGGTTTAAGGAAGAAGCCACTCATCAGAGCAACTGTTCCAAAGGTAGTAACGGATAATGCAATTGCACTAAAATAGCCCAGAGGAGTACTCAGCTTAGTTGACTCAAATTGGAGATCCATTTCTGCTTTGGGTTGGACCATACAAACCTGAATGTACAATTTTTTTTAGCAATGACCATTCCAGCAATTGTAAATGTATCAGTGAGAGTTCACGTTGTAGAACTGCGAAACAGACTACGAAGCTAAGAATTTAAACATTCATATGGTTGGCAGATATAACATAGGTTGCAAAATTAGATCTCAATATCATAGGAAAGTACCTGTTTGGTAATGTCATTTGTTTTTTCTTCCATGAACCATAAGACAATCTCCCGGCCTGCCGCATCAGAGAGCTTCTTCTCCAACTTGGGGATGACCTCATCAATGGGTCTCCTTAAATTCCCAATGAAAATGCCTCCATCTCCAAATCTTCGAACATCCGTTGCGAAAAACGTGTCAAACCCAAAGCAACTCTTTAACTGCATCACCTCAAATAAGTAACATAATTACAACGTTATATAGAGACAAAAAGTAGTTTAATTTAATGATTAAGATATTTTTCTACCAAATTTTTTTTAGTATTAACTTAGTACCTATCTAATCACAATCAATTGAATCAAATAGTGAGAATGCTAAAAAAAATTTGAAAAAGAGAAAAGATTGATCGTGATTAGATAGGTACTGAGTTGATAGTAGAAAATTTTAATAGGAAGAATATTCCACCTCTAAATATGATAAATCATAACCATACAAAAATAAAATAAATATAACCGTTGAATCACCCTAATCAATCTAATAATAAAATTGATTGATAATAAAACTAATTGGTTAATACAATATCATACTCCCAATAGTAATATATAATACCTTGTTAAGATCAAGAGCCTTGAAAGTTTCTTCAGCCTTTTGCAGTCTCTCCATTTCGATGGTCAAATTATTACGAAGAAAGGTGTTAAAAAGAGAGAGAATAGGGTTATCGGTGGATTCCCTGTCAAGGTCCTTGAGCTTCCTACTAGCCCTCTTCTTTTCTAGTTTTATTGCAGCTTCAATAGAAGGGTTGCCCATGAATTTCTTAACTCTCGTCCGTTTTCCAATCCATTTCCTGTTCCTGTTCCTGTTCATGCTCCTGTTGTTTCTTAATAGAATCTTCATCGTTGCTCGGATTCTGAGGACATTCTCGGCAACCGTGGTAGAAGGGAGGAGGAGGAAGAGTCGGTTTCTTGTTGGTC
>JAVKPL010010142.1:0-41309 GCA_032173675.1 Gastrolobium villosum | reverse complement strand
ATCGAAATCTCCTCCTTTTCTTCAACCTGATGACGATCTAAGCTCCTTCAATGGTTGCTACAATACCCACTTTGTTGTTTGTTACCTTCAATTATTATTATTATTATTATTATTATTATTGGTTTTAGTTCTAGTTACCTTTTTTGGCTTCACATAGTGCGAGTCCTAAAGGTTCTCAATTTTTATTTTCTCTGAAGTTGTTGGTGCCTTGAATGGTAGAATCCTTGTGGGATTCTTAAGCGGAGGTGCTAACAGGATGTGGGTGTGAGGTAATTTTACTTATACTCCTCTCTGTCTCTCTCTCAATATTTTAATTTGTATATATTTTACTTTATGATTTTGATAATTTTGGTTTTAGACTTTTAGTATTTTATATCTGGTTCTGTTTTCAGTACGATGAATTTCTTTGGGGGATTATTCCAATGAACTCCTTAACATAACTCTTTCTTTTTCTTAGTTGTTATTATAATTATTTTACTTTGAATTTTGTTGATGGAATTTTCTGATGTTGAATTTTAGTATTTCAAATGCTTCTTCTGGTTGAAAGCATCCGCTGTTGTGTTCGTTTAGATAATTGTTGTATTGGATCTGTTTAATTACATTTTGTCATTCATTCGTTCCTTTATTTAGTCCCTTTGACTCAGAATTGGAGTGAAGAAACTGTGTTCCCTTATATTGTGGATGAATTTATGCTGTTCTTGGTTTGTAACTGCTCCATTACTCCAGATATTTCTCATTTCCATTATGAGCCTTTGTTGTGTACTTTTGAAACGCAGGAACTCTTTGCATAGATTTTTGAAATTCCTCATGCCCAAGATTAATTGGTGATGTATGAATGGTTCTGGGCAGTTGAAAGCATAGATAAAATTTGTATTATAGAAATTCATCTACTTTGCATAGATTTATTAGAATCATTTGCGTTGTGCTGGCTTTATGAGTATTTTTAAGCTGTTTTTTGCTTTGATCAGGTAATTAATGATTTTGTAATTTGTCCATAATTCTTTGGCTTGTTTTTCAACGGCTTTGGTTATTACTGCCATAAAATGATAAGTCAATAGCATATAAATGTGTGTTCATGTGTCTGAGTTGTCCGCTGGTATTCTTTGTCAAAGCGAGAAACGACAAAAATATTGGAATATGCTAACGGCATTTGCTGATACTTTATGTTATGAAGCATTTCTATGTTGGGATAAAGTAAGCAAAGTTAATCAAATGCGGATTGCGGCATATCGCGGCCAGCCCCGAAAAATACTATAGCGCTATAGCGGGTTGAGGAAATAACGGAATAGATATATGATAGAAATAATGACAAAATGAAACATTTTTTAAAGGTAAAGATAGCATAAGTGACAGAGAAAGACGCATATAGACTAAAAACGCTTAAATTTTTTTTTTACACATTTAAATTTAGTACAAAATTGACATTTTGCCTTATGACAGCAATATGGTCGCGATTTGGCCGCAAATGCGATCGTAATGGCCGCTATTGCATTCTGCTGTAGCGCGGTGCAGTTTCTTGCGGCGCTATTGCTGTAGCGCAGTGCAGTTTCTTGCGGCGCTATTGCTGTAGCGCGGTGCAGTTTCTTGCGGCGCTATTGCAGCGCAATTAACTAGTATACTCATGCAACTACTATACTCATGCACCGATCATTATTACGCACCGATCATTATTACGCAGCAAGAGATGTTGTTTACATGCCATAAAGAGTATCTCGGTTTAATTTTCTCAAGTGCTTGGTGTTAAATTCTTGTTTAGGAAGCTAACATGGAATTCTTTTTTCTAATTAAATCCTTTCTTAAATGCATGTCATTCCCTTCCTATGTTGCTTGAATTACTTACACATTTGCTTTTAAAATAAAAGTTTAGATTCATGTTGTATTCCACGTAACTTGGTGCAAGTAGGGTATTTATTATCATGCATTTAGAGGCTTTGGTGTCAATAAGTTGGTATCTTATACATAAGTTGTGTATATGTTCAAATGAAATTTCAACTTTACATTGCATAAAATATGAAGGAAAAGGTCATAACTGTGACTTTTACATGTGCGTATATGAGGAGCATTGGGAACAAGTATAGCAGAGGGAGTGAAGGGGGTGGGGTGGATTTTTCGTCACGAGTCAGTTTGGTATCCCCTTAACACCAGGGTGATGGGTTTATCATACAACTTTTCATATAAAGCTCATTCATGATTTTTTTCAATCTCAATTGTAAGGGGACACCACAAAGTGCTCAAAATCTAATTAATCCGTACAATGTTCATCTTTGTGTATTGAGAAGTTTCCTTAACCATTCAAGTAATTTCTGGGTATGATCATCTTTGTGCTAGCATGCCATATGTCATGTCATTAAGTTTAAATTTCTGTTATCCAGTTATTTGACAGATCTTTGTAGATTGTGTTGTGGTATGTGATGCTGTATAACGTTCGTAATTGTTAATTTGTACTAGAATACTTATTTTCATATAACTTTGATCAATTATCAGGAATGGGAACCAAAGTCCAGAATCTGCCAGGATATTACGCAATGAGAGATCTTAATGAGGACTCCAGCAGTTGTGGCTGGCCCCTATTTTATGGGGATAAAACATTGACAAATGGAAAGCACTATAATAATTATCTGCCAAGTGCTACCGCAGATGCATGTTCAGTGTATAATAAGGATGCTGTGAAGCGGATGATGCTTGAGCATGAGGCCATATTTAAGAATCAGGTATGAAGGTTTCAGTTTCTAACTTTCTTTTTATCCCTTGTCCTGTAGCAGAAATAGTATGTATGGTGTGGGTGGGGGTTTTAGAATTGAGTCTTATTTGTCAATTTAAAATTAAAGATAGTTTTTTTATTTTTTGTCTTGAATTTTGTTATTCACACTTCTTTAGAGTTCCTTGTTTTAAAATGTCACATTTTTCAATTGCTGCAGCAGGAACTACTGCAGCTGAGTAGTTCGTAACTTAATCATAACTATTTTGCTGCAATATTAAGTTTACTCAGTTTTAGATGTACAGTTTTCTTGTAACATGTTTCAAGTGATGGTCTTGTTAAGCAGTAAGCTTAATATCTTTTTGTACATCAAGATTGGTGAACCTATTGATATATCTAAACTATGTATTGTCAAGCAGGTCTATGAACTCCACCGTTTATACAGAATACAAAGGGATATGATGAATGAATTTAAAAGGAAAGAATTGCACAGAAATCAGATACCTGTTGAGGCATCATTTTCCAGAGCTCCGTTGTCATCCCAAATAACAACTGAAGATGGCCAAAATTGGCATATTTCTGGCTTTCCTGTAGGAAATTCTACCTGTGCTAAAACATATGTTTCAGGTACTGAGGGTATTCATTCTCCTTTGGGTTCTATTAAAGGAATCAGCATGCAAGCTGGTCCAATTTCATCCCCAAATGGGTGTAGTTCAAAAGATGTTGAGGTTCTTGAGTCCAGACCCTCAAAGGTGAGGAGAAGAATGTTTGACCTTCAGCTCCCTGCTGATGAGTACATTGATACCGAGGAAAGTGAAAAGCTTAGCGATGAAAAGATAAGCAGCCCAACATTATTTCTTCCTGATAAAAATTGTATAAGTGGAAAGGATTGTGATGTAAAACATTTTTGCTGCAATGGTGGGAAGACTGGTACCCAGGAGGACACTTCAAGATCTGAGCAACCATTAAGGAGAAGAAATGGTTTGGCTGACTTAAATGAACCTGTTCAAGTAGAAGAAACAATCGATTCTCCATATACACATATTCTGAACCATAATCCTGGTCAAGGGGCAACCGAATGCTCGGATCTCTCTGTCACTGCTAAACACCAGTCACAATTTTTTGGTTTATCCAGGGAACATTTACTCAACCCACTTCATGGAACTGACAGTTGGGCTCAAAATAATGGATATTTGGAGAAGAATGGGAGTGGAAAAGGGTGGGCTGAGGCAGGTTAGACTTCTTATAGAGTTGCTTCATTTCTTTTTAATGAAGTTTTTTTAAGTTAGGTGTTTTTATTTTGCATTTGACCATCAGATATTTTTCTAAGAGAACTGATAGAAAAATTAGTGTTTAAGAAAAAGCTGATAATGAATTTAGTATGTCTTATTGTGATTCTTTTATAATGAGCTCATAAAAGAGACAGGAAAAACTATAAAACTTAGATTTTGTTAGTACGTGTTAGAGCTGATGGATGACTATACTCGTTGTTGCCTTTCTCCTTGTTTCATGTTAATAAACTGATTTATATTATTAGTAAAATTGAATCTTTTTGCCCCAACTAGAATTTAGGAATGCCATTTCCTTTGTGTATCTTTTCCTTTTGTTTTGGAGTATACTTTCCTTTCTGATTATCTGGCTACAATCAAGTATTATTAATAATGACGTATTATTAAAATTGTGCCATGACAATTGTGTTTCTAATGTTGGCAGGGCAAGCTAAAAGCAATCTACAGCCCCTTCCTCAAGTTCTCAAACTGGAGAAATCGTTTTTGTCTTCCCAAACAGTGCAAGATGCACTTTGCAAAGCTCATGAACCTGCATCCGATTATCTAACTGGTCGAAGCAAGACTGATACGTGGAGGGAAAAGACAGTTAGTGATTTACATTTTGGTGAAAGAAGTCATGAATACTCCATCAATAAGCATACTGAGACTATGGTACCTGTACATAGACCTGGTCTTTTTGCAATTGCTCCTTCATCTGATTTATCCAAGTCTTGGTCTCATTCTGCTTCTTCTTGGGAAATGGCAAGTAGCAGCCAAAGCCAGAAGTTAATGTCAGTTCAGACACCTCCGGGTCTTAATGCATCTGGTGTCTTCAATAGGAGTTCCCAGTCACATCAAAGTAAGGGGATGTTTGAAGATAGCTGGCCTTTGAATATCAATTCCAAGCCTAACCTAGGTTCTCGATGTGATGTACCTATACAAAACGGATTTCACCCTGGATTTTCATCTGGGTTCGTGGAACCATCAATGAACATCTCTTCAATTAGCTATGACTATCTCAATCACAACTGTAAGATAATTCCCGAACATTTCATCAACAATGGTTCATCAAAATACTCTAAGGGTTCAAATTCAAATTGCAATGACGTGATGTCTGGAAAAGAAATTGACTTGAATGTGCTGCTTTCAAATGGTTCATCCAACAACTTATTTCCCCAGTCAGGTGTTGGGATAATGGATGGAGAACAGAAGCATGAGGAGCATCTTGCAGTGTTGCCTTGGCTTAGAAGTAAGACAACTTGTAAGAATGAAGTACAAAATACTGATAGAGGCATTACTGCAGGACAGTCAAAATCTTTCCATGTTGCTTCGTTGTCCAACAAAGATGAAACTGGAATGGCACCTTGCGGAAAATCTATGCACAATGTAACTTCGGTTTTGTGTTCTAATAATACTGAACCAAGGAGGACCGAGGTAAGTAAAAGCTCCAGTCATAAGAAAATTCTTGGTGTTCCCATATTTGATATGCCTCATATTTCTCCCAAGGAGTTATCTTCAATCACTTCTCTCTCTGTGTCAACTCCTAGTCCATCTGACATAGAAGCGGTGGAAAATAATCAGAAAAATCAGATATTTGATATTAACTTGCCTTGTGATGCTGCTGTTATTGATTTGGATGAAGAACCAGTCACTGAAGCTGTTGTTGGTAAGACAAGATCTCCTACAACGAAAGCCGAGACTAGATATCAAATTGATCTGAACTTGAGTATGAGTGAGGATGAAGTATCTTTCACAACTATTCCAACTGCAAGTGTAATAATGAAGGCAGAAATAGATCTAGAAATCCCTGCTGTTCCCGAGACAGAGGAGGATGCTGCTGTTCCTGAAGAAAAGCAGCTTGAAACTTCTCTAGCATCACCACAGGGCTTACAAGATACAGTTGAACGGCCACAGGATGAACTTATGAGAAATGCGGCCGAGGTCATTGTTGACTTGTCATCTCTTTCCTGTGATCAAGTGGATGGTGTGATCAGTAATCCATCAGAAAGTCCAATAATGGTGGACCCGCTAAACTGGTTTGTGGATATAGTTTCCTCAGTTAAAGATAATCTCGAGTGCAAGGGTGGTATTTCGAGGGAAAAAGTTGGTGAGGATAATCAGGAGTGTTCATCTGAAGGAATGGATTACTTTGAGTCCATGACATTGAAACTGACAGAGACCAAGGAAGAAGACTACATGCCAAAGCCTCTTGTTCCAGAAAACTTCAGAGTGGAAGAAACAACAACTTCGTTGGCTACACGGACGCGAAGAGGGCCAGCAAGGAGAGGAAGGCAGCGGAGGGACTTCCAAAGGGACATCCTTCCTGGCCTTTCTTCTTTATCAAGACATGAAGTGACAGAAGATCTTCAGACATTTGGAGGGCTTATGAGAGCAACAGGTCATTCATGGCATTCAGGATCAACAAGGAGAAGCTCTTCTAGGAATGGCGGTGGCCGGGGGAGGCGCCGGGCGCAGGTTACCCCCTCTCCCGCGCCACCAGTGACAACCATTGAAACTTGCACCCCTCTTATCCAACAGCTTAATAACATAGAAGTGGCATTGGAGGATACAAGCCTAACAGGTTGGGGTAAGACAACCAGAAGGCCCCGTAGACAAAGGTACCCTGCAGGTAATCCGACATTGATCCCGTTAACTTAATCACCGTAAGAGGCTTAAGAGTTAAGATTTTTAGATGAGAATTTATAGAGGTAAACTTGGTCAGTTCCATATACATGGGAGACATGATATTCTCAGGCATCGGGATTTCTCTTGTAAATTTCTTCAACCCGAATTTGGGTATATGCTTGATGTGATACCAACTTATTTTTCTTAAATAATGTTGCATGATTTCTTCTGATTATCTCTTTATAAAACTGTTGAGATATATACCAGTGTCCTTTCACTAAGTGTTCTCTCACATTTTGGGATTTTTACTGAGTTTCTGGTTTCACTCAGTTCTTTTGTCCATGCTGCATGAGTTTGCCCTCCATCTGATAGGGGCTTTAATTATCTTATGACATAGGTAGCGTACCATCAAACATAAAATAGAATTCATATATTAGTTTAGGTCTCGTTTTAACACATATACTAAACGCTACCTAAGTATTAGATTTGATCATTTGTTATGGATGCCTCTGGTGATACTTTTGACCTCATTCATAGCTCATTCTGTAGTGTGATTAAAGATTTTCTAGGATCTGGTTTGTAATTATGAAGGCTTAACAGGATGTTAAATATGGGCTTTACATCTATCATTTAACATGAGGTTAGAAAATCTCCTACAAACACCTAATTTTAATGGGTCCCACCAAAAAAAAAAATTGCACACAAAACGAACTCTCACTGACATGAGAAAACAACTCTCCTATTAAAGGAGAATCTGTTTTCCGGTTAAATATATATATATATATATATATTCTCATGTGAATACAAAAAAAGTCAATGTGACTCGTGTATTTTCTTTCTCTCTTATTCTTAACGTCTCGCATACTTTTTTATTTGTCTCATGCACACATAAAAGTGTGTAGAATTCATGTTTTCTCTCTTCTCATATGGGCCTTTCTTATTTTTATATATATGTATGAGATAAATTTATCTTCTACAATACGAAAAACATGAAATTTATAAGCTTTTCATCTGTCATATTGCAATCCCTACTATTCTAGTGGGCTTTCCCCCCTACCCTTAAAAAAATGGAAAAACAGTACATCTAAGATTTTCTCTTTTCTTGTTATGGTCTTTAGTTAGCCGTTGCTAATCGGAGGGAAAAATCAAACTTGTCTTTCATCAATCGTGGAGTCATGCACTATCTCAAAAGTAGAAAAGTTTTTGTGCTCCAGGAGCACAAAAAATTCAGTGATCCCCTTTGAAAAATGTACGACATAGTTAAGAATGAAAATGAAAAAAAGGAATGAAGTGAAATTTTTTGTATGGAAATACAAAGGGGATCACTGAATTTTTGTGCTCCTCGAACACTAAAATTTTTATCGAGCACAAAAAAATTATTGAAGTGCGGAGTATGTGCTACTGCAATGTACCTCTACCCCTGTCGGTCTGAAAAAAATAAAAAATGCTCCCTATATTGATATACATGAATAGTTTGTTCACTCTGTTGTACGTTGATTGTTGAAAAATTTAAATACTAAAAATTTAGGGGGGAATTGTTATCTCTATGGATGAAAGAAGAGAATTTTACTAATAATTCACTAGTTTTAGCTTAAGATGACTATCTCCCCTTCATTTGTGAGGCGTGCGTTTATCCTTGAACGTGGTTACGTTTTTTTTTTTTTTTTTTTTTCTGATATTACAAGGAATTAAACATAACATCCTACACTATACACACTCCTAACACACATCTCACATGAATTGAACGTGGTTACTTACCTGCTAGATGGTAATGGTACCATCAATGGGCTATTCTGTCATCAAAGTAATGTATTAGACAAACACCCATCATATCAAACCCTAGTAATTTTAATAGTTCTTACCTTGAGAATGTTTGGCAATAATTAAGAGATTACATATATACAAAGCATCATGAAGCTGATTGATAAGTAGGAGGACATTATCGTTTATTAGAAATATTTTGCCATTATACAAGTAATTTAGTCTGAGTAGTTTCATTTGATTTTTTAAACTTCTCTCTTTTATTTGACATCTTCATTGAACTTGTATATTTATTTGGTTGAGTAATCTTTTTTCTTCAAAGAAAAAAAGGGGATAAAATTTTACTCCGTACGTGACCTTGAGAAAATAAAGAAACATGAGAAGTGTGTAAGTTATGAACATAAATAAGAATAGCAACACTGTATAGTCATATACAATTATTAGTGTAACATTTATGCAACTTATGTTATTTGTACATCAACATGCAGAATCAATAAACCAAACATAATTGAAGTGGACCTTAAATGTTAACGCAGGAAACCAGAGGCATGCTTGTCTATAGCTGGCCGTATTAGGAAAAGCCATTTGGATAACTAGAAATGGTCTTCTTTTGTTTGGATACTTTTCTTTCTCTTTAACACAAAAAATAGAAAGAAAAAGGAAAAGATTGTGATATTGATTGATTCATTTTCTGACCTGCTTCATACCATATTGGTTCACATGGTCTAGACAACGAAAGAAAAGTAAAGAAGACAAGATGCCAAACAACATTGTTTACAGGAATTGTCGTTTCAACGTGTCAATTGTCATTTATATTTAATTAACTTTTCATAAAATTTCTCTATACTATTATTTGATTTATGAGAAAAACTAATGCTCCTTAAATTGTCTCATTTTATTGGAAAATTGATTTATGGAACCATTCTACAAGCAGTGTGGCTTGCATGCCTTTATAACAAAATGGCACGTTTATTGTTAAAAAAACATTATTATAATGAAAAGGGGACTTATACATTTTGGTATAAAAGGTAATATTTTTTATTTTTTAAAAATGAATAAACATATAAGTAATAAGGAAAAAACAATAAATATGTTCCTTTTTTTTTACGGAAGTTCCAGAGAAGATATGCTCCAACGAGGAGAAAGATGTCACTGACCTATTAGGTTTAGGAGAGAAATAAGTTTTTTTCATTTGCAATTGAGAGTTTGAGACTAACAATTTATAGGAAAAGTGTTGCTCACACAACAAGAGATCAAATTATCTTCAACAATCTCAAAATGATGTTATTTTGGGTTTAGGAAAGAAAAAAAAAGGTATTTAATTGATTTTACTTTCTTTTTTATCATGTATTTTACTAATATATCATGTTTTTTCTTTTTTCAAATCCTAAAACAACATCATTTTGAATTGCAAGAGATAACTTTATCTCCTACCATGAAAGTAATGTTAACCCCATAATTTGTTTATGTTCTGTTTGTTTGAGATTCAGCCCAACTTGCAAAGATGTTTGAACAAAAGAATTTATTTTCCAATACTTTCTCAAATAAATTTTAGTGGTGACTCAATTTTAATTTTTTAATTTTTTTTATCGACACGTCACGATCCAATTGTGACACCTAACATAGCTAAATGAGGTCATTCATTAACACAATTAAAAAAAATAGATTAACACTTCATTACTTAAAGGCATGAAATAGAAATGTCAATTGCCAAAAAAAACAAGTACTACTATTTTCCGACCATAAAAAACTTAGGTCGGAGCATGACTAAGTCTATAAAAATAAGGAAAATCAAAGAGAAAAAAAACATATAACTAAATCCTAATATAGAAGCAAAAATGAAAAAGAAAAGAAGAAAGCAAATTATGGAAATTTTTGTGTTGTTGGAGCTTCACAAAGGAGAGTGATCCCCTATTTTCTTCTTCAAAATTTCTCTTTTAATAGCTTTCATAATGTGCTAATAGCCCTCTTTCTTTCCATTTTCATCCAAAGGCTATAATATTTTTACTTTTCTCTATTTTGATCCTAAGATAACTTTTCTTGACAGCTCAGACGTATCTCAATAGTCCATTTTCCTTTTTTTTCATTCATCGATTAAAAATGCTTCTTCTCCTTACATCTCGATCCAAGGGTGAGAGCTTGCCCTGTAGTTTTTCTTTCAAATTTCTATTATGCATTTTTGACACATCACATGTTCTCTTTCTTGTGGGTGGCTACCAGGATTTTTTGAGAAGATCTATTTCATTCTTTTCTTTTTTCCTTAGTTGTCTTTGCTTTTGCCAACACAAAGACCAAGTTATCCTTGATTGGGTTCAACTTCTGTTTACTTTAATGGAGTAAAGTATCTAATGTTATTTTAAAAAAATTTGTCTAATGTTCACCGAAATGACATGATTTTGGTTTTTTTTTTTTTTAGTTCAAAAAAATAAATAAATAAAGTTATTTTTTTCCACGTGAAACTCTTCCTTTAGTGTCGCTTCACTCTCCCTATCTCACTCTCATCTTCTCTTCTTCTTGTTTCATGTTTCACCTCTCGCCACAATGTCTGAGAAGCTAGTTTCTCCTTGATAGGTGTTACTCTCCTTTCCTCTCTCATTCCCCTTCACTTTTTCCGTATTTGTTCTTGGTTTTTTGGTTTTCGTTGCCAAAGAATTTATACATTCTCAAGTTTGTTGTTTTCGAATTCATCCAATTTATACACTCTCTTGTTTGAATTCACAAACAAGAAACTGGATATATAGACTTGTGCTTTTGTTCTTGTTTTCCGTGTCTGTTCAGATGAAGTTTTTTTTCCGGTTTCTTGCTCTCTCTCTTTTGGCAGAGTAGTTTCTTGCTTTTGACCACGAACAACAACTATATTCTCGGTTTTTTCTATTTTGTTCTTGATATAAACAAGATACTGAATATATAGACTCATGATTCCTTTCACTTTTTTATCTTTACAGACTATTGATGGAAATAACAACTATTGAAGACATAAGTGAAAGTTTAGTATCTTTAGATGACATTGTTGAATTGGAGAAAGATAATAATGAGTTAAGCAGAGATTGTCAGTGTGAAATTATGAATCAAGACAAAGGTGGTGATTGTAGGAAAGACAATTGCCAAAAAATTATGGGAGATGATAATGAGTTTAATGAGCCTCCTATATTGGGTAGAGATTTTGATTCAACTGAAGAAGCCTAAGATTTTTATAATGATTATGCAAAAGTAAAAAGGTTCAAAATACATAAACATTACTTTAACAAGAGTAGAATAACACAACAACCATGTTTGGGGAATTATGTGTGCTTAATACAAGGTGTCAAGAATCTAAATGATAAAAGAATTGATGTTAGCAATGTCAAAAGGCGAAGAAACACAAGGACTAGCTGTTTGGCGATGTTCCAAATAAAGTTGGTGAATGGATTATGGAAAGTGGAGAAATTCAATGATTCACATAATCATCCATTGATTAACATTTCATCAAAGGTGAACAAGTCTCTTTCTCATAATGATTTACGTCGCTCAGATTTTACTAAATCCATTGTTTCTAAACTTTATAGGAGGGTTTAACGTCTTCAAAAATCTCAAAGGTGGTGAATGTTATGAATAAAGAAGTTAACATCACTTCGGGTCAAATTAGCACTATTATATCAAGCCAACGTAAGAATAATACAGGACAAGAATGTCAAGGTATCATCAAACACTTTCAGAAGAAGTCTGCTCACGATGGATGTTTTTATTTTAATATGCAGTTGGCAGAAGATGGTACATTAAGAAGCGTCTTTTCGGTGGACGGTACGTCAAGAGCTTCTTATGGTCAATTTAGGGAAGTCATTGTCTTTGATGTGACTTACAAAACAAACAAATTTAAGTTTTCTTTTTCCCCTTTTGTTGGGGTTAATAACCATTGGCAATCAATTTTATTTGTTGTTGCTTTGCTAGATGATGAAATAGAGGCAACCTTTACTTGGTTGTTTGAACAGTTTTAGAAAAGCATGTTTGATAAGTCTCATGTTGCTATTATTACTAACCAAGACAAGGCAATGGGAAAAACAATTGCTAAAATATTTCTAGGAGCATGACATTGTTTTTGTGTATGGCATATCAAAAAGCATGTTTTGGAGCATAGTCAAGCATTACATGCACAATTTAAAGATAGTTTTGATGTTGACTTTTGATGAGACGAAATTTCGTTTCCATCAAGTCTGATTTTCATCGCGGTACAACCATGTTCCCCCCAATATGCACGTTTTCTTTTATAAATATAAATCAAATACAATAAAAGCTGAAAAGTGGAAGGAAATGCTTGCCAACATGGAAAATGAGAACAAAAAAGAGAAAAGAGGATAATGTTGAGTTGTCTTTCACTTTTACTTTTTCTGATCCCAACTATAGTGCTTTTGCTTTTCTGCAGGGGGCAAGTCTGAAAAGTGCGCAAGCATAGCAGAGACACACAACAACACAATAGCAAAAGACACATGACAAAGCAGATAGTGTTAATGCACATCTGAGGATCATTTGTGAAAGTGAGTGAAAAAGGCAAATCAACCTTACATCCATCATTTTAAAATCAATGCCCTTCATCTAATGAAGGAGATGAGAGTCCCTTCAATCAACGATGCAAGGAACAACCGGAGGAAATTACGAGTTTTCCACCACCCTACTTCACCTATAAAAAGGAGAACAGAGGCAGAAACCAGCACGTCTGACTGACATTTTTCCAGCCTTAGTTTTAGTTTTAGTCTTCTTTCAGTAGTGAAGAATAATACCCATATATCTTTTTCTTCTCCTACCATCGAGACTCCTTACGAGCAAGAAATCATCTTCTCCATTTTTGTTTTACTGATTCATTATGTCCCGGTTGAGTTACTTTATTTTTAGTTTGTAATTCTTTCTCGTTTGGAATCATTTCTATCATTCTGTGTCTCACATCCATGGGATCTCATAACATGGAGACTGTTTTGTACCCTAAGCTATGTCTTTGAACACAAGCTAAGTTGAAAAATCTTGAAGTTAATCTCTTGCCTGTTGGGAGATTTAATCGATTAATTTGGAGATTTAATCGATTAAATCTTCAAGTCAACCATTTTTGCCAGTTTTGACCAATTAATCGATTAAATCTTCAAGTTAATCGATTAAAGAGAGACAGATTGGTAGATAGTTTTGAATAAGGGGCAAAATAATTATTAATTAATTAATGAAGGGTAAAAGGGTCAAATAGCCCATTTTTATTCCTATTTCATATATCTATTCATGTTTTTTGATATTACCCAATTTTATGGAATTTTAGCTAAGAACAACCTTACATCCTTTTAAATAACACAACTTATATCATTTTAAATGACACAATGTATATCCTTTAACTCTCACAAAGAGGTGCGACCCACGCCTTTATTTTTTTTGTCAACTCTCTCTTCTCTTTTATCTATCTTTTTCTCTCTCTTAAAATGACACAACCTTACATCCTTTAAAATGACACACACTTTACCCTATTTTTATATAAACAGGTCTCTAAAAAGAGATCTACCACAGATCCGTACTTTGTCAATTGGTAGTAATGATTTAGTAACATGAAAACAGTGGGGGGAAGGCTAACGGGCAATTGCCCCCTCGCATTCAACAAAATGACTACTAGTATTTCCATTATACTAATTGAGCAAACAATGCTTGAGTTGGTTGTTACAAGAGTTGTATGCTGTGTTTTCCCCTAATTTTGTCAAAAGGATGAATTAATTTAAAAGATATAAATTGGAAAGATATAGAAGAAGTAAACTTGAATAAAAATTAGATTTAAACATAATAAAATTGGTTTTGTTCTCTAGTCAATCTCAACTATATTTGTTGTTATCTAAAGATCAAATTACTAATATATAATAAAAAAAATAGATTAGAAGAATTGAATTATGATTTAAAAATAGATTAAACATGGTGACATTGGTTTTTTTTTCTAGCCAGTCTTAAATAGATTTCATATCAATCTTAAATTCTTAATATCAATATTTAATATATAAATAAGATAAGAAAGTTGAATTAGGATTCAAAATAGGATACTTTATAAATTTAAATATGATAAAATCAATTATTTATTCTCATATTGATAGATTGATTTGACTCTACTTTTTTAATTTTTATAGCAACAACTGAAAAAGGTCTCCCAAATTACAAAAAAAAAAAAAAAGGTCCCCCAGTCCCAGTTATATCGATAAAAAGAAATAGAATGAATGATCAATTTCTTAAAGATTTTTAATTATTTATACTGAAAAATACACTGCTATAAAATTTAGCACAAATTTAATTATTGAAGAATTCAATCCTATGTAATAAAGTAGCGCAAGATTTAAGTAAATTGATCTTGATTTTTATAATAAATATTTTTCAAATTTTTTATATTATGTTATTTTGCATTGGAAGTGGCTTATGAAAATGTAAAATCGTTATATTCTTAGATATCCTATACACAATTAGAATTTTTTAACTTAAAAAAAATGCTCGGTGCCTATTTTGTATATCTTATTTTTAACTTCTCTTCTCTTAATAATAAAAGTTTAACCAAATATAATTTGATAAAAGCTGATCTTATTATAAAAAAATATTTTTTAATAATGAAAAAAAAATTAAAAGTTATAAGCCCCTGGAGGAGCATTTTTTTAAGATGTATGTCTGTTTTTGGATTTTTTATTTTTTTTAAGTTAGAAGTTATTTTAAGTTAAAGCTAAAAAGAAAAAGTTTAAAAAAAATTACAAATTGTTTGGTGATTAAATAAATTTTTTAATTTAAAAGCATCGATTCAAGAAAAGCGTCTCTTTGTGGCTCTTCATTTGTAAAAAAACACACAATTCAATAAATGCTGATAAGAGCATAACAAAAGACCATCATGCAAGCTTTTAACTTATCCTTTTTTTCTTCTTTATAAAAAAATTGTTATAAGAAATTTTATCAAAATCTGTTTAGCCTAGCATCTTCTTATAAGAATAAGAGATGTTAAAAATAAGAGGATCCAAATAGACACTTAGAGCCTTGTATTTATTTTACATTTTTACCCTTATTCTAAATATGTATTTATAACTTTCATCCTCTACCCTAATAATTCATCATGATAATAGATTATTTCATCTTCCCTTCTTCAAAATCATCAAAACAATTTTATACAATTACCAAATAATTTTTAATTTTTTTAAGCTCTTTTTTAAAACTTTAACTTAAAAGTAGCACTATGTTATTTTTCATAACGGTGGATAGAAAATTAGAAACTAATTATTCTATAATTTCATGATATAGGTCAAATTGATGAATTGTTGCCCGAATGGACCATCCTCAATCGTTGGATATGGAAATGGATTTGATTCAGTCATTCATTGGCAGATACCAATAATTAACTTGAACATTTTCTTGTTTTTTCAACGAATTTTATTATTGAAATCGCGGCCTTAATCTCTTAATAAATAAATAAAATTCTTCGTATGACATTATGATATGAGAATATTTATTTACGTTAGAAAATCTAAAAACTAAAAACGAGGCGGTGGTGCTGCCTTTTGAATGCCCACCATAATGATTCCCTATCTTGGTATAAATTGCCTTTGCTCGGACAGCTAGCTTTTGTAATATCACTTTATTTAAAACTCAATTGAGCCCTGAAATCACGATTCATTTGGGTCATTATTTGTATATCATATATTTTTTTTAGGTTATATTTACAAAAAAAATTTCTTTACAAACTACAATTAGTAGGATCGATAATATTTTTTTTGGTAAGTTGACCGGTTATACTTTAATCATGTAATGTACGACCGGTCCTACTTACTGTAATTTGTAAAAAAAAATTGTAAACGGAACCTATCCATATTTTTTTATTTTTTTTAGTCTCATATTGAATTAGCGACATTTCAAAAAAAAGAATATTTTCACTTTGAACTCAAAATCTTTGATTAAGAGATACAAGTTTCTTACCACTTGTGTCAATAGTATTTGATATTTGTATATCATACTTAAACCTAATAAACAAGTTTTTTTATTCGCCAAAAAAAAAGTTTTTTTTTTATAAACTTTGCTTAAATTATGGTATGAGAACTAAAATTCTATTAATATATAACTCATCAATGGTTTTGCTAAACCTATAGCTAATTTAATGGGGTTATTTTCATGAATATATTTTTGATAGATTATTCATATAAAAAAGGGGTAAAGTGTGTGTCATTTTAAAGGATGTAAAATTGTGTCATTTTAAGAGAGAAAAAGAAATTGATGAAGGAGGAGAGAGTTGACAAAAAAATAAAAGTGTGGGTCTCACCTCTTTGTGAGAGTGAAAGGATATAAGTTGTGTCATTTAAAAGAATAAACATTTTTTCCTATAAAAAATACATTCTATTACCCAATCATATATTTATGGGGTTTGCATTTGTCATTTAACATAACCACAAAAAGTTTCCTACACACATAACATTTTGTGGGGCCAGCACCTTTTGAAACCAAAAAAAAATCTGGCACGCAAAACGAATCTCTATAACATTACACAATCACTTTTCCTACAACATAACTCTTATAAAACTCTGTATTTATTATAAAAAAAATTGATTCCCATAATAACCATAGTAAATTTACATGGTAATTAATGCACAACTGAGTGAAAGTACAATATATAGTATCGTTGAGACACTGACCAAAATATCACGTTTGGATAAAGAATTATTGGACTGCCACGCCAACAGTAAATTTTGTCAAAATGTCACGTAGCATAATTCGCTACGCAGTGTAGCGAATTATGTATGCAAATAATTCGCTACACAGTGTAGCGAATTATGCCACGTCAGGATGCTCAGAACCAAAAAGTGTCATGTGCCAAAATTGTTGAAATTCGCTGCATAAGGTAGCGAATTTCAACAATTTTGGCACATGGCACTTTTTGGTTCTGGCGTGGCATATTTCGCTACACTGTGTAGCGAATTATACCGCATGACATTTTGGTAAAATTTATTGCTAGCGTGACAGTCTGGTAATTTTTTTGTCCAAACATAACAAAATAGTCACTATCCAACGATATCGTTGCATAAAACATACAGTATCTTTTTATCGTTTGTGGCTTAGAATTGAAGTAACTGATGAATTGTCACATGATTTTATTTTTTATTTTTGGATAAATTGTCACATGATTTAGTACAACGAAAGATTGCTATAATTAATAACGAAAACTAGTTAATTAAATGAAGAAAAAGAACCGCTCAATAGCTTTAGATTTCAACGGACGCTAGCTCATGTCATTGATGGTGCTAATATATCTCACTTTTCCTCATAAGAATAGTTTTCCAATTTCCACGTACCTCGTTTATTTGGTCAAGTCATGCATCAAAGTTGGAAAAAGGTTGTTGATCCAAATTAAATTAAGTATAAGGTTTATATATATATATATATATATATATATATATATATATATAAATATATAAATAAAAGTGTATAAGCTTTTCCCTATGTATATATTACGAAAATGGTAATTACGGAGGACCATATTAGAATTTTTCTTTGTAATAAGAGTATTTTTCTTTTACTAGCTACCTCTTGACTGTTTTATTTTTTCCTCTGAACTAATTGGTGTCTGTGAAAAAAATATTTTTATTATATTATGATCAGTTGATTAATTAAAATTTTCTTTTATTTATTGACGAAGTCATTAATTACTACTAAAAATGCAGACTACGTACAAATGTCCAGTAGCTCAACCAATGTGCTTAATTCTTGGCACTGTTCAAGAACCAACGGTGTTTGCGCCCATAGTTGAAAGGATGGTCCATATTACTTTATATCCTCAAGTTTTCTACAAAGTAATTTGATTCTTCGGTATATGGAACTTACTTGAATATCTCAATTCCAAATTCTCTCGAACCTAACAAATGTTCTACATGAGGAATTTTCCTTTACGTACTAAGTTATGCTTTTCCCTTCATAGCATTTTGTATTCAGTTTTTTCTTGGCTAATAATAATAATAATAATATTTACAAAAAGGGCTTAATTTGTTTTTAATTTGAGAGATGATACACTCACACAAATGGTAAACACGCTTACTTTACAAATAGGAGAATGTGGTTAAGAATTTTTGTCTTATTTTAAAGAAATTGTTAAATTATTTTTATTTATTTTTGACTGCTGATCCTGATATCTGTGTCATTCCTGTAACAAAAATAATAATTATGCAACGATCATAATTCTTTTAATTTTACTATGTTTTTTTTATAATAAAAAAGGGCTTAATTATTATTTTTGTAACCCAATGTGCATTTATATGGCTGCCATTTATGCTGAAACCATGTCCTCATAGAATCAATCAACTTGTTATTAAAAGTGGAAATTGAAATTGTTGCAACGCACATAAAAAATCAAAGCATCGCTTCAATCAAGCACGCTTTGTGGGGTATTCCTCAGTCCTCACATAATAAAACTAAGTGGGGCCCTTCACATCTAGTTAACCAAATCTTCAACTAGTTGGGGACTTTAGAAAGCTTCGCTAATTTTCCCTGATAGTGACAATGGGAAATCTGGGACCACTGTGTGTTCACAAAATGATTATAATAAACATTTTTCTTAAGTGACTGGTAACCCGGTTAATTTGGTAATAACTCATTCACTTTGTTTTTTTCTCCCTCTTTTTCCAATTTTTTTTTTTTTTTCAAATGAAGAATCATTATACACGATGAATATGAGTATATGACATAATGGGCAACACATAAGTTCCCGGTGATAAAAACATGTACCTAAAAATGTATAATTACAATTGGGAAAAAGTGTATATAATTTTAAAGGATGTAAAGTTGTGTCATTTTAAGAGAGAGAAATAGATAGATAAAGTAAAGGTGTGGGTCCCACCTCTTTGTGAGAGTGAAAGAATATAAGTTGTGTCATTTAAAAGGATAAACACTTTTTCCTTACAATTGTTCATCTTTATATATTATTTGGTCAATTTTATTATCATAAATTGTAAATTATATCGAATTGTAATTTGTAAGATATAAAAATATAATAAAAAATAATTTAAATACATATAATATACTTAATATTTTATAAATTCAAATTCCAAAATGGATTCAATCAACAAAATAGATAAGTATAATTAAAGTGCAAACTGATTATTCTCCTATTCATCAATAATCAAGACTAATATTATAATTATTATCACTATCAGCATCTATCAGTGACATAATTAATTCATCATTCTCTTCATTAGTATAGTCATTTTACTTATCTCTCATTTCTTGTTTAACAATCTAGATTCTTTTCCCTTATTATTCCAATTGGTAATACCTTTATTTTTATCATTCATGTTGGCTTTAAGATTTCGAAAACCTAAAATATAAAAATATATATAACAAAATATATGTATTTGTTTTATTATTTCTTTTATTAATACAAGTTTTTCATATTGATTTTTGAATTTAAATTACAAATCAAATCTTTATTTTCTTTTCTTGATTAATACTGATTTTTGTAGATTTTTTTTAATTTAAATCATAAATCAAATCTTTACTTTCTTTTTATATAAAAAAAATATAATTTTTTTTGTATCTTATGATATATGATATAGTATCGTATCATACGATATATATCGTATCGTTCGATATAATTTATTTTCCAGTACACTCTCAATGCGTATGGTTGAGCTTGTGAATTTTGTTGTATTATGCGAATCGTATCGAGTATTTTACGATCCTGATAACTATTGTTTACATTACTATCTTACGATTGGAATATCTAAAAAAAAAAAAAAAATTACAGTTAAAAGTGTTGAGAATGGCTCCAAAACAACGAATCATATTTTTTGATGTAGATAAAATCAATAGGGTATTCTCCTCTCAGGTGAGCGAGGGATCAAATCCCCATTCTCGTAGGAATTTTTAATAGTTTGGATTTGAGTTTATAAATAATTGTTATGGTTTAGGAATTTCTAAATCCATTTATATTATCGTGTAATTAATTGTATTGTATCAAGTGATATAAGGGGAATATAATAACCAACTTGCCAAATGTAACCTGCATTGGGGTGAATCACGAGAAAACATATTACATGTCTTTCTTTCCTTTTTCTTTTATTTGCGATTATGTGTAATTGAATCTATCCTTATATAAAATAAAGTACATTTCAATTATCATGCTCAAACAATTTATAAGTTTATTATGCTCAATATGTCTAATTTGGGGTGGATGGCATAGTTTGCAATCCAAAATTTGACCTAGCTTTCACTCATGTAATCTTTATGATTTGTTTGGTCATTGCTTATATATATATATATATATATATATATATATATATATATATATATATATATATATATATATATATATATATATATATATATAGGTATTATCCTTTGACATCGGTGTTAAATTTTAAATTTGACACCTCATTTGAGAGCCGTTAGATAAAAAAAAAATCAAAGGCTCTGATTTGTAAGCATATGACACCGTTGATCTTTTTTAATCTAATGGCTCTCAAACGAGGTGTCAAATTTGTCATTTGACACCGGTGTCAAATGATCCTACCTTATATATATATATGGGTCAGGGTCATTTTACAACAGCATAAGTTATACTCTTAATCTTGTCCGTTTATCCCACTTATATCTAAGGGCTCAAGTTTTTATTAATATGAGTCATTGGATACAAGTGGATCAATGATTAAGATTGAGTGTAAGACTTCTAACTCTTACTCTGTGTAAGAATATCCTGCCTATATATATATATATATATATATATATATATATATATATATATATATATATATATATATATATATATGGTAAAATCATTTATGCAGCCGCTTTACGTGCAATGACAGGTGTATGGTTATGATTCCCCACATTTAATGCTTTCATCCTTAATATGATTATGATTTCCCGTATTTAATGTTTTCAAGTATATATATGGCAAAAAATTAATTGCTGCACATACAACAGTTGTAGAAAGGAGTGTGCAAAAAAAATTGGGTCCTGCCCTTGATCTGACCTTAACCTGGCCCATAAATACCTATTTTTTTGAACTGAGATTAAATACTTACCCACTTTTATTTGGGTCAGTTTTAGACCTGACTTGTTTTAATAGTGACACACTGACCCAAAACTTGACCCATACCCATTATGTGAAAAAAATCACAATTACATTAAAAGAAATGTTTCAACGTAAAGCAATTACGTCAAAAAATATTTCCATAAAAAAATTTCGCAAAAAAATTTGATGAAAAATATTTTCTTCAAAATTTGTGACTAAAAACATTTTAGTAAAGAAATTTGACGGAAAATTTGTTTGTCAATTTTTTTTACAGAATCTAAATTTCGTCAAAATATTTCACAAAAAAACATATGCATCAAAAATTTCGACGAAACACATTTCCATGAAATTTTTTTATGGAAAAAAATTTCATCCAAATTCTTTACAGAATTCTAATTTTGGCGAAAGTTTTCGAATGAAACATTTTCGTTAAACTTTTTGACAAAATAAAATTTCGCTAAAATTTTCAACGAAACACATTTCTGTCAAAAACACTTACGGAAATTTTTGACAAAAAATATTTCGATAAAAATCTTGACGAAAAAAATATTCCGTCAATTTTTTTTAGAGAATCTAAATTTCATCGAAAGTTTCGAATGAAACATTTTCCTCAAAACAATTTCCGTCGAAATTTTCATCAGAAAACATTCCTATCAAAATTTTGAACAAAAAATTTCCCGTCAAATTTTTTGACGGAATTCTTTTTTCGTTTAAAACATTTGATGGAGGAAATCATTTTCATCAAAACTTTTGACGAAAACTAAATTTTGATAGAAAATATATTTTTGTAAAAATTTTCATTAGAGAAATAATTCCGTCGCTTTTCGACAAAATGTATTCCGACGAAAAAATAAATTTTAGACGAAATTTTCGTCGTTTGCAACGTAAAAATTTCGACGAAATTTTGTGACGAAACCAAGTCAAAAACGAGTCAGGTCGGCTTTGACCCACTTCAGAAACCAAGTCAGACTCATTTCAGAAACCAAGTCAGGTTAGATCCGAACCGGTTCTGAACTAGTTCAAAAAAATTAAAACCAAGTCAGACCTGTCTTGGATCAAATTAAAGCGGGTCGAGTCAAAATACATGACCTATAAAAACCAAGTTGGGTCGTGTCAGCACAAAAATCTTACCCGACCTGACCTATGCACAGCCCCTATGCAGTGAGTATTTACCAAACCACAAAAACCAAGTTGTGTTTATTGTTTATTATGTCACTGGATGGTCAAGTGAGTATTAAACTACGTCGTTTTGTTTATTTATTTCCTTATATTTATTGATTCACCTTTGAATGGTTATGATTTCCTTTTTCTCTCTCTTTCTTTATCACCGTTGATTCACTTTTATACGATTATGATTTAGTGACTGAACAAATGCTTATATCTAGTGACTTGACACTCATCAAACCACACACACACACACACACATATATATATATATATATATATGAGGTAGGATTTGACACTGGTGTCAAATGATCCTGCCTATATATATATATATATATATATGAGGTTTACATTTCTGCAGCTGCTGTGTGTGCAGCAATTAAATACTTGCCATATATATACTTGAAAGAATTAAATACGGGGAATCATAACCATACAAAGGATGAAAATATTAAATGTAAGAAATCATAATCATACACTTATCGTTGTTGTACGTAAAGTGGCTGCATAAATGATTTTACCTATCTACATATATATTCATTTTAATTAGAAGTTGAATAAATTTCAATGCTATAGGATTGGGTATAATTGAAAAAGGAAAGAGCGGAAGTGCATTGCCTACTTCGTCATTTTGTATGACAGCATATATAATTTTTCTAATTTTAGTTTTAAAAATATCATAAAAATAGACACGCATTTCAGTTGAAACAGCCAAATTAATAGTTGTTGAGTACCCTCACCAAAAAAAAATAAAAAATTTGTTGTCGTGTAATTAATATTAAAAAATAAAAAAATCTTAAATTGTTCACCATTTGGGTATGTGTACCTGTGTCGCGTTGTATCGTGTGTAAAACTGGACGACAATATGCCGTTTTATAAACATCCACCAATTCAGTTCAACAAATTGACTAATGACTAGTCATCCATTTTAGATCTTTAATTAATTTAATTGGGGATGGGTTATTTTATCAATTTTTTTTCATGCCTACTTTGTTTATCTTGTCAATCGTTCTCCAATACTGTTAGATCAGAATCTTAACTAATCTTTTATCATTTCTTTCCCCTCTTGAGATTCTAATCTAACGGTGTTGGAAATTGATAGGCATAAACAAAATAAATAGAATAATCTTGATAGGCATAAACAAAATAAATAGAATAATCTATCTCATCTAATTTATATCATCAATTATGCCTCATTTACAATATTTGTTTTCATCCAAAACTAAAGTATTTTATTACGGATAGGATCATGACACATATGTTAAACTTTTTAATTCGACACCCCATATAAATTATTAATTTTTGCTTTAGAAATAATAATTAATTAATAAATATAATTCAATAAATTATAATCATTAGAGTAGCAAAAATCAATGATTATGATGAAGTGTCAAAAAATTTAATTTAACACTGGTATCAAATAATCCTAATCATTTTATATTTTTTTATACAATTATCCTATTTATTTTTTATTACAAACAGTTGAGAAAATATATACGACATTCCACCAGCATTCATGGTCAATATGGTAGTTGTTGCTTGTTGGAGCACAACACCATAATGTTCCTAGTTCGAATGCTGGTAGATATCAAAAAAAAAAAATATACGACATTCCAAGTATAAATGCGGAAAGTCTTACCTTAGGAAAGAAGATTCCATATCACGAAGTGATATCGAATGTACCAAGCAGAATGTTAGTCTAATTAATTTACGAAGACAATAACTAATATCATCCAACACAAGTTATTTTTTATGTCTCACACACAACAAATATATATATATATATATATATATATATATATATATATATATATATATATATATATATATAGAGATATTCTTACTACCAAAATCTTCTACTATTACCTCACTACCTATCTGATCACTATTGGATCAATATTTTCTCTGTTTTCAAAAAAAAATTAGCATTCTCTCTCTTTGATTCAATGGTGATTAGACAGGTAGTAAGTTAATAGTAAAAAAATTTGATAGTAAGAATATCTTTCCTTATATATATATATATATATATATATATATATATATATATATATATATATATATATATATATATATAATCATTCTATCATGTGCAAAAGAAAATTATGAATTACAGATACCACATAGTTATAATATTAAAACTATTTTTTCTCTCTCTGCTAAGACATTATTAGCTGTTGTTGCGAAAAGAAAAGAAAAATAATTTGACCATTATAACTAGGTACTATTCGTAGTACATAATTATTATTATTTTGTAGGAGATAATTCTCTTTTGTAACATGAGAAAAATAGAACACACACATACATATGGGAAAAATGTTTGTCATTCTGAATGACACAAAGTTACGTCATTTTTAATGAAACTACGTCATTTTGGTGTATTTTTACATTCTCTCTCCTCCTTTTTTTTTTTCTTTATAATTTTATAAAAAAGAAAAAGGGTTTTATAATTCTCATTTAACATGAGAATTCAAATTTTCCTACACACCATTCGATTTCTGTGCTAACATGGGTCCTACATATAATTTTTTCTAACACATGGGTCTCACATGCTTTTTATCTCTACAACATGAGAATTGAATTCTCATTTAACATGAGAAAATCAAACCCCAAAGAAAAAATGACAAAACACACCAAATCGACGTAGTTTCACTAAAAATGATGTAACTTTGTGTCATTTAAAATGACAAACAATTTTTCGTGAGTATATATATATATATATGGTCAGGATCATTTTACACCAGTGTAAGTTTACACTCTCAATCTTATCCGTTGATTCCATTTATATCTAACGGCTAGTTTTTTTTAGTAATGTGAGCCATCGGATACAAGTGAATCAATGGTCAAGATTGAGTGTAAGACTTCTAACTCTTACACCGGTGTAAGAATATTCTGCCTCATATATATATATATATATATATATATATGTATATGTATATATTCACTTTTTCTGCAGTCAATGCAGATAAGTTATTTTCAGTAAGCCCAATACGATGTCGTTTTGGGACAAAAATTATTGTGTTTATGTAATTTTAATTTATTTTAGGGTTATCATAGTCTTTATATTTAAATTTTTTTAATTTTTCTATCCAAAACGACGTTGTTTTGGGAGTAAATGCGGATAACTTATCTGCAGTAACTGCAGAAATATTTTTCTATATATATATATATATATATATATATGATCATTTAACACCAAATATTAACCATTGATTTTCGTCAATTGACGATTATAATGTCTTGAGAATTATTAATTAATTAATAAATATTACTCAATAAAATATAACACCAGATTGACGGAAACTAACGACTAAGATTTGATATAAATTTTTTATTTTAACACCAATATCAAAAGATCGTGTCCCAATATATATTTTTTAATTTTGTTGATGACAACAATGTTGGTGAAGAAAACCTAGAGAATTTCAGAAGTAATGAAACTCAAGAGAGACTTTTGTACTATTGACATGAAAGAATCTAATTTACAATAGCATGAAGTACAGACTTATATGGTGATGTTTCACACAAGCTACCGCACTGAGATGTGACTTATAAGAAGGTAATCTTGGGAGTTTTTAAGTTTATTTTCTAATTTAATTTTCATTTGATTTATTTTTATTAATAATCTTGAAATATCATATAATTTTTTATATTTAAATTTCTTGTTTAAATTTTTGTTACAATTTTTCTTTACACAAAACCTAATTTATTTTAAAAAATTGATATTATTATAAATATTGACAAAAATATACTAATTAAAATATATAAGAACAAACAATAAACTAATTACCATTTTTTTTCACAAATTTTCTAGCAAATCTATACTCGGCTACCTTCATAATTTGCGCAATCCGTATATTGGGTGTGATCAAGGATAATAATATAATAGAATACGCACCATTCTTAACGGTATAAAAAAATGTGAATATGAAAATGAGGACTAATTTGATTGTATAAAATTAAAGTATTTGGATGACAATATTCAAGTTTCAATACCAAAATGATGTTATTTTGGGAATAAATGCAAATAACTTATCTGTATTAATTGCAGAAACATTTTTCCCTTTTCGTAATAGTTAATTGTATTAGAATGAGTTAGTATCATGTAACATAAATAGTTTTCCAGGGCAATTTCTACTTCAACCAGCCGTATTGTGAGGACCATTTCTGTCAAACGAATCGTCCGATTGTCCTCAAATTTGGTCGGCATGTTCCTCCAATATTGTACTTCAATCCGACCGGAGGGATTCTTGATCTGAGTTTCCTAGCATCAGATATAATTTTCGCAAGATAGGCTGTTAGCTTTGTTATAAATGATGCAGTTTCGGGCAGTCGTATTGCAGGGATCGTTTCTCTCAAATGAACCGTCCGATCTTCCTCAAATTTGGTCGGCATGTTCCTCGCATAGGATACTTCAATATGACACTAGGGATTTTCAATCTAAGCCTTCGGGTGTGAGATATGGTGGTCGCAAAATGGCTGTTCACATTGAGGAAAAACCACTATTCCTATGAAGTCCCACATTGCCTATCTCTCACCTCTTCTCTTCCCTTCCCCCTATATAAAGAGTCTTTTCCCCTCCTTGAAACACATACTCTTGGAGACTCAAAATACAAGATACTTAGGCTTGGTTTAAAAACCAAGTTTGTGTCGTAGTAAAATTCTAATTACCAATTTTCCCTACTCTTTTTCCTTTCTAGGAAATTTGCGGGATTTTCTACAACTTGGCTCCATGCACCAAGTATCTTTTTAGCCATTATATTTATTTAGCTTCTAACACACACACTCTCTCTTGGTTCATTTTCTTTTTCTTTTTCTTTAAAGAAAAGCACACGAGAATGGATTGTGATCAAGAAAACAAGTTCGATGATGAGTTATGTCAGGTAATGTGATCTTGTTCTTCTTTGATATTTTTCTTTATTATGCTGTATCTCGATCAATTGTTTATTATTTTATTTTTTCTTTTTCTTTTTTCAAAAGGACGATGATAAGAAAGAAGGGCTACATGAGGCCAAGAATTCCTCTAAATATATAGAGAAGATGAATAATATCTTCTGAAGTTGGTAATAAACCAAAGGGTAATGAACCAGATCAGAAATCAGTAATGCACAAGTGTGTATTATGTGGGAAGGAGTTTAAATGTGGAAAAGCATTAGGTGGCCACAAAAGATTCCACCTTTAAGCTTAGAAGAAGAAGGAGAAGAGGATAAAAAGGCTATTACTAATGAGATCAAGATGTCTTCTTTGCGACACGGTTGTGTACTTTGCGACAAGGATTTTCCATCACAAAAGTCTTTGTTTGGGCATATGAGGTCCCACTCTGATAGGATCTAGTTCCCCCAACTCCGCCTCTATAGAAGAGAATAAATATGATAAGTATAATTTTGGTGCAGTTGTTTCACCAAATAAATTAACTATTGATCTATCAAAATCTTCACCCCAAACCTGGCGTAAAACTTATAAAAGAGGCAGAGAAAGTCTTAAGTGATGAGATTCTTGAAGCGTCTAAAATTTTTCTGTCTTTGTCTAAGGGTAGTTGGCCATTCTTCTGTCTTTGTCTAAGGGTAGTTGGCCATGTGACTGAATTATACGTAGCTCATTCAGATCAGGGACTGAATTTTTTGGTCCAAAATTGACTTGATTCTCCGATGTCATCATTTGGAGGCTTATTGTTCTTATCTTTATTATGGCTTGATTTGTGACCTCCTAGGGCTTGAAATGTTGAGAATGATTTATCACAAATGCAACATCGGAGATGCCTACCAATGCAACATTTGAGATAAATCATTCTTAACATTCCAAGCCCTATGAGGACACAAATCAAGCCAAAGATAAGAACAATAAGCCTCAAAATGATGACATCGGAGAATCAAGTCAATCTGGCCAAAAAAATCAAGTCTCTGATCTGAATGATCTACGTATAATTCAGTCACATGGCCAAACTACTCTTAGACAAAGACAGAAGAATTTTTGATTCTTTAAGAATCTCATCACTATAAAGACTTTCCCTGCTTCTTTTATAGGTTTTACGCCAGGTTGGGGGTGAAGATTTTGATAGATCGATAGCTGATTTATTTGGTGCAACAACCACACCAAAATTATATGAGGTAAATAATGGATGCCGAATGTAAATAATGCAGACTATCTCTTTATATTTATTTCTCTCTTAAAAAGACATAAGTTTGTGTGATTTAAAAGTACGCACACTTTTACCTTATTTTAAATTTATTCACTGTTAATATAAAAAATTTATATTGTTTTAATATTTATTACAAAAGTAGTGAACGACAAGCTAGATAAGGTATAGTAGTTTACGAGAAATTGAAAATTTAGTTATTAAGTACCGCTTTATTTATCAAATTATTATATAGGTAAAAAAACAATTCAAAGAATAATAAAGGAACAAATAAAAAGAAAATAAATAAATAAACTAAAAATCTCATAACAAATAAAGAGCTAGCACGAAGTATCAAAGAGGTTAGAATTTCGATTTCACATTTTTCGAACAAGTGTTTAGAATTTCTAACATAACTAATATTTGATCAATTAATTGAAAGGGTCATTTCTTTTTTATATCAATTATCTTCAATTAGCAAAAATTATTTGATTCATAGTTAGTATGGTGCGATATGATACAATTCAGAATTTTCGTAAGGGTTCGTTTTTTCTGCAGTAAGCCCAATACGGCATTATTTTAGGGCGGAAATCATGGAATTTTTGTAATTTTAATATATTTCAAGGTTATAATAGTCTTTATGTTTATAATTTTTTAAGATTTCAATACCAAAATGACGTTATTTTGGGAATAAATACAAATAATTTATCTGCACTAACTGCAGAAATATTTTTCCCTTTTCGTAATAGTTAATTGTATTAGAATGAGTTAGTATCATGTATCATAAACAGTTTTCCAAGGCAATTTCTACTTTAAGCAACCGAATTGTGAGGACCATTTCTCTTAAACGAATTGTTTGATTGTCCTCAAATATGGTTGGCATGTTCCTCCAATATTGTACTTCAATCCGACCGGATGGATTCTTGATCTGAGTTTCCTAGCATCAGATATAATTTTCGCAAGATAGGCTGTTAGCTTTGTTAGAAATGATGCAATTTCGGGCAGTCGTATTGTATTGCAGGGATCGTTTCTCTCAAATGAACCGTCCGATCTTCCTCAAATTTGGTCAAATTAGTCCTCATTTTCAATTAAAAAAAAAGAATATTTAACCATCATAATTATAGTTTAAATATTTGTTTATAATGTGTCAATTAATGCTAAGATGAAATTGAAACAGAAAATAACAATGAGACTCACTCACGTTTATTTGAGTACAGCACAGAAATTCTTTCTGTGTCAAAAACAGAAATATTAAACCTAATATAAAATTATAAAAATGTCACTGAGGTTAAAAATACTATTTAAGAATCCAAAAATTACGCTATACATATACACACAACTCTGAGCCAACTCTACATACATTAATTAGTCTTTATTATTTTTCTTATGTTACAAAATAGCTAATATTATAATCGTAAGGTAAGACCTAAGTTCTCACAATTAAAGTTTGACTAACATAAAAGATTTTAAATAAAATTATAAAGTATATGGCTCGACTTCGAAGAAGTAAAAAAATAATTGTATCACAATATTGACGCCGTTTGATATCAGGGGACATCTTTGTAAACACAAACTAACGACCATGTTGTAATTATAATAATAAAATTACGAGGGATGTTATATAGATAGTTAAATAAACAATGATTGGTTTATAAAAAAATAAAAAAATAAACAATGATTAATGAATAAAGAAGGTACTCGTGTAGTACAAATGCCACTCTTAAAGGCAATATTATAAAAGGGAAAATATTTTCTCATGTTACATAAGAATTCAACTCTTATTTTAGTGATCCTTCGATTTGCATGCAAAGCTTTCTTTTCTTTTTCTTTTTCTTTTTTTAATAAATATGGGACCACCACTAGTTGAGTCACAACATGAGAATTGAATTCTCACGCAACATGAGAAAATCAAATCCCATTATAAAAACGAGTGCATCCGAAAATCGGTAAACAGATCGTATAATCACTCTGAATTTATATTTGATCGGACAAGTATTGGAACAAGTGCAACTCGATCAATTTTGGTGAAAATCGGTGACTCTATCATTGGTGACCTGATCTGGTTCATAATTTTTTTTTTCCAAAAAATAAAATAAAATAATAAAAGATATAATTTTTTTAAGGGATAGGATATTGTAACAAACACGTATTGTTACAAATAATGTTACAACCACCAATCTTACCATTAAATTGATTAAATTATCCGACGGTCCTGATTTAATGTATATAAAGCCCTCTTTCTTCCATTCTCTCTCTTCCCTATACGCTCTGCCATCGCCCATAGCCAGACACGTGATGGCGCCGCTGCCCATATCCTCCGTCTCGCCATCGCCGCTGCTGCACTCTACTGCCGCTGCCATCGCCGTTTATCCCTTATCCCTCTCTGCTTCTCCGGTCCCAATTGTCTTTCTCCTAGAAGGTGGTGTTTTACCAAGGCTACGAATCCAATGGTTTACTTGCATATGTGTCTGTCTCTTCTTTATCAAATTCTTTTAGTTGGTATTTTTGATTTGATTTTTTTCACATTCCCATGAATAATTATGGTTTAGTTTTTAGCCCTAATTGAATTGAAAAAATGATCTGGTTCTTGAATCGGTTGGAATAAAATGATTTAATTATTAAATTAGTTTGAAAAAATATGATTCTTTTGTGCTGTTCGATTTGGATCGGCGGCGGTGATGATGGGCATCGGTGGCGACAGAGATGGGCAGAGGCAGCGGAAACCCTAGCTCGTGGAAGAGTGCGGAGGTGATGCGCAGAGCGTATAGGGAGAGAGAAGGGAAGAAAGAGGGCTTTATATGCATCAAATCAGGACCGTCAGATGATTTAATCAATTTAACGGTAAGATTGATGGTTGTAACATTGCTTGTAACAATACTTGTTTGTTACAATATCCTACCCCTTTTTTTAAAATTCATAAATGGTTTGCTTTATTTCAAAGTACTTGAGTGATTTATTATTTATTGACTTAAATATGTTATGTACCTATAACACTAATTTTATCTTGGTTATGCACTATGCAAGAAATTTTAATTTAATTTATATCTAGAGATGTCGTATACTGAACATGAAGCACTAGTATCACAAGCATTGTATGCTTGTTCAATCATTTATTGGATAATAATACATGATTTATTATTTTTTATAGTAAAATATTTGAAATTAGTATTATTTTTTGAGGAAAGTTATATTTATAATCTCTTACAACTAAATCTTTACCGGTGACTTCTGCCAATGTGATGATTATAATTATTGAAAATTAATAACTAATTAATAAATGTGACCAAATAAATTATAACCGTTAAATTGAAGGAAATCAATAATTAAAATTTGATTGTAAAAGGTAGTAAGTAAGCAAATATAATTTTTCTCTTATTTTTTTTATAGATATTGAATATATTTATAATTTTTTTAATATAAATTATAGACTTATATATATTTAATGGTTGTATGATTAAACAAGTGACCCAACGATCCTATACCTGAAATAGACCATGTTTAATAACATTGTTTAAAGGACTAGACAATCAGTTTCACGTGTATTAATTACTTACCAACTTTTTTTTTTGTTAATATACAGACAAAAAAGTTGGAGGATTTTTTTTTGACCCTTTTACTCTTAATTATTAATTAATTAATAACAATTTTGTCTCTTATTTAAAACTATATATCAATCTGTCTATCATTAATGGATTAACTTAAAAATTTAATCGATTAGATGGTCAGTTTTTTGACAAAAATGGTTGACTTAAAGATTTAATCGATTAAATCTTCAAGTTAATCGATTAAATCTCCTAATAAATTGATTTAATCGATTAAAATTTATATTTAATCGATTAAATATCCAAAATGAGCGTGAAATCATTGATTGAACGAGACAAACATGTTATTGGAGGTTATTTGAATTTTGAATTTAATGTAATAGGAGTTGATTGCATCCTATTAAATACAAAATGCAATCAGCTCCTATTTAATCGATTAACTTGAAGATTTAATCGACTAAATCTTCAAGTCAACCATTTTTGCCAGTTTTGACCATTTAATCGATTAAAGAGGGGCAGATTGGTAGATAGTTTTAAGTAAGGAAAAAAATAATTATTAATTAATTAATTAAGGGTAAAAGGATCAAAAAGCCAAAGTTCGAGAGCTATTTTGTTGCATAGAATTACAAGTATGTAATGAAAAAAAAAATCCTTAGCATTCAATTTTAGAATTTTCTTTATAATCGATTTTGGCAATTTAACATAGGGTTTTATAATTCTCATTCAACATAAGAATTCAAATTTTCCTACACACCATTCGATTTCCGTGCTGACATGGGTCCTACGTATAATTTTTGCTAACACATGGGTCCCACATGCTTTTTATCTCTACAACATAAGATTTCAACTCTCATTTAACATAAGAATTATAAAATCCTTTAACATAAGTATTAATTAAATTTTTTAAAATACCTTTGGATTTATATATCAATCTAGATACTTAAAATAAATGTAAATTAAAATAAAAAATTTAACTTTTAATTTTAATGAAGACTTTTTCATTGCAATGAAAAGTGATAGTGTAATAAGAATAAGTGATATTTGAAGAAAGGTCATAAAGTTTAATTTGTTATTATTTGAAAGTTAATTTTAACAAAAAATAATTCAAAGATATAATATTGATTGGATCTTGATATAAACAAGCTTCAAAACAGTTAACTTATAACATTCCACTTAAGAACTTTAAGCATTTAGAGATACTAAGTGATTCGCAATGTAATATATGAACACAAACTACTTTTCACTTTTTGGTGGATGACAATATTGGATTTGATCTTTCATAGATATTAAATGAATTCAACAAAATAGAATTGGTTCGTACAACAACATTTTGATGTTATCCCATCCAAAAGCAGTGCATGACAACACAACGGTCTTTCTGGCAAGAGTTTGGGATGTAAATGCCTTTCCAATCCTCTTTCCTCTTTCCATTAATTAGGAGATTCAAATTTGATCCCCAAAACATAATTATAGACATGTTTTTGCAAAGATGTAGTAGATTACAATTAAACATAGTAATTATGGTTGAAATTTTGTGCATGATTGAGATATTTCAGCAATAAAAGCAGCCACGTGTCTGGGATAATTACAATAAACGATTCATCTTTATTTCCTTCTTTCTATAAGTACTCCCAGAAAAGGAAAAGACTGAGGCAGAGAATCCTTCCACAGTTCCACCAATCAAAAATAGGAAAGGCTGAGAGTGAAAACAAAACCTAGCAAACAACAGAAAATAGAAGCACTAAAACCCCATTCTTGTAAATATTTGGTGCCCAGAAGGGCATTTGCATATCATATTTGCATTACATTAACCATCTATAAAAATACATAATCTTTCCCACAGTTTGCAGGGTCCCACTTGTTTTCTCTGCCTGCTGTAATAGCGAATTAAAAATGGGTTTATCATTTATCATTTAACATGATCATAAAAAATTTCTTACATACACAACATTTTGTAGGGCCCGCAGCAAAAAAAATAAAAATAAATTTTGGCACGCAAAATAAATCTCTATAACATTACACAATCATTTTTCCTACAACATAATTCTTATAAAACCAATTAAAAATAAGGGTGCTTGCTTATAATATTTTTTATGTTATATGAGATAATTTTATCTTATATAAACACATAAAAATATGTAAAACACATGTAGAGCCATATGAAAAGAAGATAGAGACTAAAAAAATATAAATTTTACATACTTTTATATGTGTAAGAAATAAAACTATTTTCTATAATATAAGAAATATTAATCTCTACAAATAAACACTACTTTAAATGGCAATTTTGTCAAATACAATAATGTTGCTCTAATTAAATTAGTTTTAACAGTCTTAACAACTAGGTTAGAAAATGTTGCTTATTTTGTCAAGTTTGTTACGCCGGTTGCTGTTGGAGTCATACTCACATGCTGACAAAATTATCATATTTACATTTTACCCAATCTTGGTACAATTTTCTCATAACAGCTGATGTAATTATATGTTATAATAATAAAATTAAGTAAATAAATTGTATTAATTATTAAATTAAAATTGGTGTAAGTAATAAAAGGTGTTTTCTGTTTACATTTAATACTATTTGATTTGATGCGTACCAAAAAGCAAGGAAGGTGGAGAGAATCTAGAAAATAGGCATTTGTTTTGATATCCTCAAAAAGACAGAAATAAATAAATATTGAGATATTCATATAAATGGAAAAGAAAAGATGAGAGATGAGAGAGAGAGAGAAGTGAAGAAAAAGCAGAGAATAAAAAGAGACCGGATGTTGACAAATTTCATGTCACTGTTCTTAGAAGGTCGTTTGTTTGTGTGAAGATTTCTTATCTGGGATCTCTCTCTCTTTAAAAATCTTTCTCTCTCTAAAAAAAATGCTTCATTTTTCTTCTTCTATTTTTGTGTGTTTTTGAGAGAGAGAGAGAGAGAGAGAGAGAGGAGGGGCTGGCCCAGCAGATCGAAATCTCCTCCTTTTCTTCATCCTGATGACGATCTAAGCTCCTTCAATGGTGTTGCTACAATACCCACTTTGTTGTTTGTCCTATAATTATTATTATTATTATTGTTATTATTGGTTTTAGTTCTAGTTACCTTTTTTGGCTTCACATAGTGCAAGTCCTAAAGGTTCTCAATTTTTATTTTCTCTGAAGTTGTTGGTGCCTTGAATGGTAGAATCCATGTGGGATTCTTAAGCAGAGGTGCTAAGAGGATGTGGGTGTGAGGTAAATTTACCTATACTCCTCTCTCTCTCTCTCAATAGTTTAAACTTATATATATTTTACTTTATGATTTTGATAATTTTGGTTTTAGACTTTTAGTATTTTATATCTGGTTCTGTTTTGAGTACGATGAATTTCTTTGGTTCATGTTCTTTGGGGGATTATTCCAATGAACTCCTTAACATAACTCTTTCTTTTTCTTGGTTGTTATTATAATTATTTTACTTTGAATTTTGTTGATGGAATTTTCTGATGTTGAATTTTAGTATTTCAAATGCTTCTTCTGGTTGAAAGCATCCGCTGTTGTGTTCGTTTAGATAATTGTTGTATTGGATCTGTTTAATTACATTTTTGTCATTCATTCGTTCCTTTATTTAGTCCCTTTGACTCAGAATTGGAGTGAAGAAACTGTGTTCCCTTATATTGTTGATGAATTTGTGCTGTTCTTGGTTTGTACTGTTCCACTACTCTAGATATTTCTCATTTCCATGATGTTGTGTACTTTTGAAACGCAGGAACTCTTTGCATAGATTTTTGAAATTCCTCATGCCCAATAATAATTGGGGTGATGTTTGAATGGTTCGGGGCAGTTGAAAGCATATATAAAATTTGTATTATAGAAATTCATATACTTTGCGTAGACTTGTTAGAATCACTTGTGTTGTGCTGCTTTTATGAATATTTTTTAGCTGTTGTTTGCTTTGGTAGGGTAATGAATGCATTTTTAAACTTTGTCCGTAATTCTTTTGAATGTTTTTCAACGGCCGTGGTTATTACTGCCACGAAATGTAAGACACTGGCATATAAATGTGCGTGTTCAAGTGTCCGAGTTGACCATTGGTATTCTTGGTCAAAGTCTCAACGACAAAAATATTGGAATATGCTAACGGCATTTGCTTGATGCTTGAAGTCATGAAGCATTTCCAAGTTGGGATAAAGTAAGGACATTTTATTTGTTCTGACCGGTGCATTAGTATAGGCTTAAAGGTTATTATTGCATCTTTAGCTGGTTGTTGGAGGATGGGGTTTACTAGAGATATATATTGGCCCTCAATCAGCAATATCAGACGGAATTACAACGATCCCTATTCTTGCAGTCCTTCAACATGCCGGTTTAAGCACGTGTAGTGTAACAGCAATGAATTTATGCATTCAGTAACGTAAAATCCTATCTTTAAGGATGTTTCTTGTATTATATATCCTCCCCAACCCCAAAGTTTTGGTAATTTCTTGACTTCTCTACTTGTTATGGTAGTCTGAAGTTGTAATTGTTATATCCTACTACAATTAGAATTTGGCACATATATGTTATGTTGTGTATTAGTTTTCTGATACTTCTGAATATGGAAGTTGTGAATATTCATTGGTAGTTAATGTCGTCGCGTTTTTTTTTAGTTAAAATATATGATAATTGTATGGATTTATTGTTTCTACTCGCACTTAAATTTTTTATGCAGCAAGAGATGTTGTTTACATGCCATGAGGAGTATAGTTTCTCAAGTGTTTGGTGTTAAATCCTTGTTTAGAAAGATAACATGGAATTCTTGTTTCTAATTAAATCCTTTCTTAAATGCATTTCATTCCTTTCCTATTTTGCTTCAAGTACATACACACTTGCTTTTAAGATAAAAGTTGATGTACAGAGCTGAAAGTAGTAGTCCTTGATTCATGTTGTATTCCAGATAACTTGGTGCAAGTGGGGTATTTATCATCATGCACTTAGAGGCTTTTGGCATCAGTTAATTGGTATCTTATTACATAAATTGTGTATAATGACACTTGGTATGGTCAAATGAAATTTAACTGTACATTGCTTAAAATAAAAATAAGGTCATAACTGTGACTAGTACATGTGCATATATGAGGAGCATTGGGAACAAGCGCAAGGTAGGTTGGGAGTGAAGGTGGGTTTGGTGGGGGGGATTTATCATTTCAAGTCAGTTTGGTATCCCCTTAAAACTAAGGTGATGGGTTTGTCATACAAATTTTCATATAAAGCTCATTCATGATTTTTTCACCTGCTTTTTTCATATAGTGCAGAAAGTCTAATCAATCCATACTATGTTCATCTTTGTGTATTGAGAAGTTTCCTCAACAATTCAAGTAATTTAGTGAAGAAAAAGAAAAAGCTGAAAATTTCTGGTTATTCAACGATCTGTGATTCTGTACTAGCATGCCATATGTCATGCATTAAGTGTGAATTTGTGTTATCCAATTATTTGGCTGCTCTTTGTAGATTTTGTTTGTGTTATTTGATGCAGTGCAACATTAGTAATTGTTAATTTGTGCTAGAATACTTATTTGCATATAACTGTGATCAATTATCAGGAATGGGAACCAAAGTCCAGAATCTGCCAGGATATCACTCAATGAGAGATCTTAATGAGGACTCCAGCAGTTGTGGCTGGCCTCTATTTTATGGGGATAAAACATTGACAAATGGAAAATATTATAATAATTATCTGCCAAGTGCTACCGTAGATGCATGTTCGGTGTATAATAAGGATGCTGTGAAGAAGATGATGCTTGAGCATGAGGCCGTATTTAAGAATCAGGTATGAAGGTGCCAGTTTCTAAATTTCTTTTTATCCCTTGTTGTGTGGCAGAAATAGTATGTATCATGTGGGTGGGGTGTTTTAGGATTGAAACTTATTTGTATATCTAAATTTTTTTGATATATATATATATATCTTTTTTTGTGTGCGTGTCTTGAATTTTGTTTTTATTCACGCTTCTTTAGAGCTCCTTGTTTTAAAATGCGGCTTTTTTCAATTGATGCAGCGACAGCCAAGTACTTCGTAGCTTAATCATCACTATTTGTTGCAAGATTAAGTTTCCTGAGTTTTAGATATACAGTTTTCTCTTAAAATGGTTCAAGTGATGATCTTGTTAAGCTAGATATCTTTTTGTACTTCATGATTTGTGAACCTATTGATATATTTAAACTATGTATTGTCAAGCAGGTCTACGAACTCCACCGTTTATATAGAATACAAAGGGATAAGATGAATGAATTTAAAAGGAAAGAATTACACCGAAATCAGATACCTGTTGAGGCATCATTTTCCACAGCTCCCTTGACATCCCTAATAATGACTGAAGATGGCCAAAAATGGCATATTTCTGGCTTTCCTGTAGGAAATTCTACTTGTGCTAAAACATCTGTTTCAGGTGCTGAGGGCATTCATTCTCCTTTGGGTTCTATTAATGGAATCAGCAAACAAGCTGGTCCAATTTCATCCCCAAATGGGTGTAGTTCAAAAGATGTTGAGGTGCTTGAGTTCAGACCCTCAAAGGTGAGGAGAAAAATGTTTGACCTTCAGCTCCCTGCTGATGAGTACATTGATACCGAGGAAAGTGAAAAGCTTAGCAATGAAAAGATAAGCAGTCCAACATTATTTCTTCCTGATAAAAATTGTAAAAATGGAAAGGATGGTGATGTAAAACATTTTTGCTGCAATGGTGGGAAGGTTGGTACCCAGGAGGACACTTCAAGATCTGAGCAATCATTAAGGAGAAGAAATGGTTTGGCTGACTTAAATGAACCTGTTCAAGTAGAAGAAACAAGCGATTCTCCATATACACATATTCTGAGCCATAATCCTGGTCAAGGGGCAACCGAATGCTCTGATCTCTCTGTCACTGCCAAACACCAGTCACAATTTTTTGGTTTATCCAGGGAACATTTACTCAACTCACTTCATGGAACTGACAGTTGGGCTCAAAATAATGGATATTTGGAGAAGAATGGGAGTGGAAAAGGGTGGGCTGAGGCAGGTTAGACTTCTTATAGAGTTGCTTCATTTCGTCATTTTTTTTCTGCAAATCCTCAATCTCCATAAAAAAAAGTTGTTATTCTTGAATTTTGCAATTGACTATGAAATATGTTTCTAAGATAAATGGTAGCAAAATTAGTGTTTATGAAAAAGCTGATAATGAATTCAGTATGTCTTATTGTGATTTTATTATAATAAGATGAAAGAGACAGGAAAAAACTATAGAACTTTTAGAGCTGGTGGGTTACTATAGTCCTTGCCTTTCTCCTTGTTTCAAATTAATAAAAGATTTTGTATTATTAGTAAAATTGGATCTTTTTGCTCCTACTTGAATTTAACCAAGCCATTTTCTTTGTGTATCTTTTCCCTTATTTTTTTGAGTACACTAATCTGGCAAAAATCAAGTATTGATATTCACGTGATTAAAATTGTGCCATGACAATTATGTTTCTAATGTTGGCAGGGCAAGAAAAAAGGAACCTACAACCCGTTCCTCAAGTCCTCAGACCGGAGAAATCGCTTTTGTCTTCCCAAACAGTGCAAGATGCACTTAGCAAAGCTCATGAACCTGCATTCGATTATCTAACTGGTCGTAGCAAGGCTGATACGTGGAGGGAAAAGACAGTTAGTGATTTTCATATTGGAGAAATAATTCATGAAAACTCCATTAATAAGCATACTGAGTCTGTGGTTCCTTTACATAGACCTGGTCTTTTTGCAATTGCTCCTTCATTTGATTTATCCAAGTCCTGGTCTCATTCTGCTTCTTCTTGGGAAATGGCGAGTAGCAGCCAAAGCCAGAAGTTGATGTTAGTTCAGACACCTCCGTGTCTTAATGCCTCAGGTGCCTTGAGTAGGAGTTCCCAGTCACATCAAATTAAGGGGTTGTATCAAGATACCTGGCCTTTAAATATCAATTCCAAGCCTAACCCAGGTTTTGGTTGTGATGTAGCTATACAAAATGGATTTTACCCTGGGTCCAAGGAACCATCAATGAACATCTCTTCAATTAGCAATGACTATCTGAATCATAATAATGATTGTAAGATAATTCCTGAACATTTCGTCAACAATGGTTCATCAAAATACTATAAGGGTTCAAATTCAAATTGCAATGACATGAAGTCTGGAAAAGATATTGACTTGAATGTGCTGCTTTCAAATGGTTCATCCAACAACTTAGTTCCCGAGTCAGGTGTTGGGATAATGGATGGAGAACAGAAGCATGAGGAGCATCTTGCAGTGTTGCCCTGGCTTAGAACTAAGGCAACTTGTAAGAATGAAGTACAAAATACTGATAGAGGCATTACTGCAGTACAGTCAAAAAATTTCCATGTTGCTTCATTGTCCAACAAAGATGAAACTGGAAAGGGGCCTAGCGGAAAATTTATGCATAATGTAATTTCAGTTTTGTGTTCTAATAATATTGAGCCAAGGAGGACAGAGGTAAGTGAAAGCTCTAGTAATAGGAAAATTCTTGGTGTTCCCATATTTGATGTGCCGCATATTTCTCCCAAGATGGACTTGTATTCAATTACTTCTCCCTCCATGTCAATTCCTAATCCATCTAACGTAGAAGCAGTGGAAAATAATCAGAAAAACCGGATACTAGATATTAACTTGCCTTGTGATCCTGCTGTTCTTGAGTTGGACAAAGAACCCGTCACTGAAACTGTTGTTGATAAGACAAGATCTCCTACAACAGAAGCAGATTCTAGAAATCAAATTGATCTGAACCTGAGTATGAGTGAGGATGAAGCGTCTTTCACAACTATTCCAAGTGCAAATGTAATAATGAAGTCAGAAATAGATCTAGAAGCCCCTGCTGTTCCCGAGACACAGGAGGATGTTGCCATTCCTGAAGAAACGCAGCTTGAAACTTCTCTAGCATCACCTCAAGGCCCACAAGCCACAGTTGAACAGCCACAGGATGAACTTATGAGAAATGCAGCAGATGCAATTGTTGTCCTGTCATCCCTTTCCTATGATCAAGTGGATGGTGTGATCAGTAGTCCATGCCGAAGTCCAATAATGGTGGACCCGCTAAGTTGGTTTGTGGATATAGTCTCCTCATGTAAAGATAATCTCGAGGGCAAGTGTGGTATTTCAAGGGAAAGAGATGGTGAGGATAA
>JAVKPL010010141.1:0-41540 GCA_032173675.1 Gastrolobium villosum | reverse complement strand
AACACTCAAAAAAACTCAAAACACCGAGAGGCGGTCATTGGTCATTGCAATAACACCAAATAAAAATAAAAATAAACAAATAATTAAAAGAAAAAAACACATACGCAGTTACGCACACAACACAAAGAAATTGTCGATTTGATTCTTGGGGAAGAGGTTAGGCCGTGCGTTGTTAAATATAAACCACACCGTTTGGGAAAACAAAAACAAGAGTGGCCAACGTTAACTTTAAAGAAACATCCGTAAAAAATATGCAGCTTCGTACTTCTCCGCTTCCCGCCGCTCCTTAATTCTTTGTTCTCGTTTTAGCTTTCTCTTTTAACTTTCACCTCTCACTTTATAGTTTCTTCTTCTTTCTCCAAGGTAATTTTCTTTTCTCTCACGTTTCCGGACATTTCTTTTATATTGATGGTTTTGTCAACATTTTATTTTTCACTAGTCTCGATTTCGTTTTCAGTTTTGATTTTGAATTCTGTTTCTCAGACTTGTTTAGGTATCCGGTGCAATTCGTTTGGGTTACTTGCGAGACAGTTTCTGTTTTATTATTAGTGAGTATTATTTCCAATTTTATTTTATTTTTTCGAGATTTCTATTCCTTTGTGTTAGTTTTCCGTTTTGCTGTCAGGGGAAAATCATTACGTAAGTTTTTAATATGTTGAAGGAAGGAGGGAACATGGCACGAAATTTTGTTTTACGGAATCTTTCTCCAACAACAAAGGAAAATAAAAAGAAAATAAAATCGTATTTTTACTACCTCTGGGAACCAAGCATTAAATTGGATTATTTGGGGGATTTTGCATGTTGCAATTTTTTTTTCTCGCTTGAATATGAATTTTTCTACATATGGTGGTGGTTTTGGTGGAACAGAACAATCCCCCCTTGCCTCTCTCTTATTTTCTCCTTCTCTCCATAAGAACTAAACAGAAATAAAATTGATCAATTTAGGTTAGATTTAATCATGAATTAACAGTCATGAGTTAACAGAAGTGCACTTGATTGGGGAACTTTTTTTTTTATGTATAAAGTATTAATGCTTATGTACCTTTATGATTTTTGCAGCCATGCCTACTTTTACCGCCATAGCATTGGATAGGTTGTTAGAGACTGGAGCTTCCAAGCCAGTTGTTGATAAATCCGTTCCGGCTTCAATGCCTGTCCCGAACTCACAGAAGCTGGACAGGAGTACTAGTGCCCCAAACACAAAAAATAAGGTTCCTCGTCCTCAATTAAAACCGGCACTTTATACCACTCCTGAGGTGAAGCCAATTCCAGATTTGCCTTCGCCTTCTTCATTCCCTCCTTCACCTTACATCATCAACCACAAACGACGTGGTCCACGCCTCCTTAAGAGTTCTTCTGAGGCCAGTGTACTGTCCAACCAGAATGCTCATGATGATGACGAGGTTAATAGTAAGAGCTTAGACACTGTGGTTGCAAGTTCAGCTGGTGACCTCCAGGTCACTTTTAAGAAAACTGAACTTGTTGAAGAGAAGCATGTGGATGGTGTCGATGGCGGTGAACTTGATAGCAGCAGTGATGGTGACCTCCGGAATGGACGCAGGGAAACTGGAAGTAGTAGCTTTCCGAATGTTTTAAATGGGGAAAAGGTACCGGCATTGGATTCGCCAAGAGAGAGAGAGATTGAAGACTTCTTTGATCCACAAGATTCAATGAGTTTCACTAGTAACACAGATGGGGAAGAGAATGCAGGGAAATTCAGCACTTCTGGCGGGGAGTTTTATGATGCTTGGGAAGGTAAATTGGGTTAGCTATACTGCGTATTATTTATCTTGCAGTGGAGCGGGAATGCACATGGATGTGCATATGCCATGTTTATTTTTTTTCCAATTTTTCCTCAATCATAGGATATCCTTATTTTTCCATGGATAATCAATCTTATTGCATATTTTATGTACTGATCTGATAGGGGAGGAAGAGGGAATCATTACTTCTGTAATGAAGTGTCTTTGAAATATTTCATGTCATAGATTAGCTTACTTGGCTCTTTTCTTCCTGCAGAACTATCTTCTGATAGTGCAACTCAAAATCCTACATACGATGTTGAAGCTGAATTACGTGAAATGAGGCTGAGTCTATTGATGGAGATAGAGAAGCGGAAGCAAGCTGAAGAATCCCTTAACAACGTGAGAAGACAATGGGAGAGTATTAGGCAAGGGTTATATCTTGCAGGAATTGTTTTGCCTGCCGATCTTACTGCTGTTGCTGAAGGTGAGCAGCCGAATTCTGATCCGGTGGAAGATCTATGTCAACAAATTGATGTTGTTAGGTTCATATCAAATGCCATTGGGAGAGGAACTGCCCGGGCTGAGGTGGAGATGGAGATAGAAGCTCAACTAGAGTCAAAAAACTTTGAGATTGCTCGACTCTTGGAACGTCTCCACTATTATGCGACCATGAATAGGGAGATGTCTCAGAGGAACCAGGAAGTAGTAGGTGAGACTAATGTCATATCCTTTGTCTGTATTATTTTTTTTCTACCTTTAATTAGATATAACTATTTAGCTAGTGGTGATTTGATTTGGCATTTTATTTTCCTCATGACACAAATATCCTAATATGCATCTAATTGACACAATTATGCATGTTTTAGACAGATGTGGATGAACACAAGGGTATGTGTTGAGTATGTAGTATCTGGTCAAGTGGTCATGAATTGTGACTGTAGCATGGTTGTTTTATTTACTGTTCAAACTTTTATGTCCAGGGTGGGGACATGATTTTTTTTCTTAGGTTGGTTGCTTCATTCTGGGGATAGGTAAGATTTTGTAAGTAACGAATGGTGATTGGTGGTTTAAAATTATGTATAGCTGCCCCCCTCTGGACCTTAACACAAAAAGAAACATAAATAAATAAAAGCATTGGAATTAGAGGAGGGGGGGGGGGGGGGATTTGTTTTTGAGATGATTGATTAAGTGTTGAGATAATATGAGCTCATAGTTTAAGGTTTGTATGGAGTGTTATTGTTATAAATTATAATAGACAAAATCACAAATATATATCTTGATATCTTCCATCATTAATCCTTATTGTTTAGTTGTGCTAGATTTCTACTTGGAAGAACTACACATGATGCTTGACCTGTGTTATTATTGCAAGGTGTACACTGAAATTATGGTGCTGGACTGCTTGGTTCTTTATACAAATTCTTTATATTTTTGAAGTTTCTTTCAAGCTTTAACTTGTATTTGGTTTGTTTGAATGCCTTCTGAATATTAGTTGCATAAAATCATTTATCTAAAAAAATTAGGTGCATGAAATCTTCTCTATAAAAAAATTAGGTTCATTGGAATAACAGAATTTTAGGAGTGATGGTTGTATACTTGCTAGATTGGCGCAAAGCTAATCCTGCCTTGATGTGATATCTTTTTGGAGGTATTATTTGTTATTGGTGTTTGTTACATTAAGAGGAAAAACCTCAGCTGCTGTAGTTAGGGAGCCATGCATTGATTAAAACTACTTTTATTCTAGTGGGTCCATTGTCCAAGGATAGTAGAATTTTTCCTAATGGCTATGCGATGAGCCGTAGTCTGAAGTGACTACATGCTATTGTGTTTGCACAAGAGCACAGAAGCATACTGTCCTATTTACACACATGTCCATTTTATTTAGCTTGCATAATTTGTTAATCTTATTTGTGTTATTTGCTTTTTTTGTCTATAGAGATGGCACGGCGTGAGAGGCAAAGAAGGAGTAGGAGACAGAGATGGATTTGGGGCTCTGTTACAACTGTGATTGCACTTAGTACTGCAGCAATAGCATGGTCTTATCTCCCAATAGGTGAAGGATCATCCTGTGCAGATCATGATCTGGTTCCTGACCATGATGATGCAGCCAAGTAATTACCCCATCACCACTAATTGCAATGCCGTGTTATGGTAGAAGAGGAAAATAAAATTTATGCATGCCACTGTGTGGTCAACTTGTCTCTTTATCAGTTGCAATTTTCCGGCATCCTGAGTATGTGCATAATATATATATATATATATATATATATATATATATATATATATATAGGGTCAGGATCATTTTACACCAGTGTAAGTTATATTCTCAATCATATCCGTTGATCCCACTTATATCTAAGGGCTCTAGTTTTTTAGTAATGTGAGCCATTGGATATAAGTGGATCAATGGTCAAGATTGGGTGTAAGACTTCTAACTCTTAAACTGGTGTAAGAATATCTTGCCCCATATGTATATACATACATATATAAAAAGAAAATATTCTATGGCTTCTTCATATGCCATCCGAGCCAGCAGTGTCACTTGGAAACTCTGAGGACGTGCATATATGCTTCATGCTTGGCCATCTGATACATCTGGCACGGTGCCTTTATAATAGATTCTGCATGTCCGTTCCTTTGAGCATTCTCAGACAGCAAAAGAGAATTTGATTGGCCTCTGGATGCTTGTTTGCTGAACTTATTAAGGGGAAGCTTGTTGAGCAATGATGAATGGCCTAATAGAATTCTGGTGTGTTAGTGCTGTGTCTCCATTGGTTGTTCGTTGGAGTACTAACCTAGAATACAAATTATAGGAATTCGCTAACACCACAGATATAATTATGTCATAAATACATTACGATAGCGTTTGAGAATAAAGCATTTCTGATTGTAATGACCTTACCAACTATTGGTTTTGCTGTGGTAGTTAATTGTTTATTGTAGGTTTTGGATTTTGGATTTTCCAGAATCATGCACTGGAAAAAGGTTGCTTATTCATCTTTTTTATGATAGGTAAATGAGAAATTTAATTTTTTAATCATTTGCCATTTGTTCAATGGTGCTTGATTTTTGTTGTTTTCCATAACCAAGGTTTGATGTTGGCGCTGTGTGAGAGTTATTGCAAAGGAGTATTGGTGTGTGATGTGAGTCTCGTTTGGGTTCTTGGTTTCGTATTTACCGTGCGACTTTGGCTGTAGAGAAACCTTTTTTAAGGGGCAATTAGTTCTTTATTTGTTAATTTGGTGCATGGAAACAGTATCCTGAGGCTAGATTGATTGTATTCATGGGCACGCGACAGTTTCAGAGTTAAAGGTTTATGGATAGCTAGAGATGTTAGGCGAGCTATTGAGGGAATGGTGATTACTGGTTAGTCAAGGGTTTCATGAAGAAGCATGAATTTTATATAAGTTCAACAAAAAATATTTCTAAGACTTTAAATAATAGCATTGCAATAGTTCATGAAAAAAAAAATTTTGTTAAAATGCTGTTGTAGTTGACAATACCTAAGTTATGATCTACTACATACTACCTTAGGATTAATCATTTATGCAGTAGAAACTAATAATCTTACCGTAGAAACTAATAAACTACTGCAGGAAGCAAAGGCTTTGAAAATTTGAAACTATACGATATCTGAGAATGATAAATAAACGAGCAATATAAACTTAATTCATAAAAAGGGAAATTGGCCTTGCAGGCCATTTGGGGGTTGATTCACGTGATTGTTTATTTAGAGTAATAATAGTTATTTTTTGGGTACAAGGATTGAACTTATAATCTCATATCAATTATGCAAATTTCTCACTCTAATGGCTTACCAATAGTAGTTAATAGTCCAGCATACTTGGACTAAGTTTTTGGTGGATAAAAGGCTTACTAATAGTAGTTATTAGTCCAGCATACTTGGACTAAGCTTTTGGTGGATAAAATGAGGTGGACTAAGTTTTTGGTAGCTAAAATGAGGTGTATTTGGAAGGAACTCCTATTCTTAAAGTATTTGTTTAAGCATGTATAAGTAAGATGAGTTGGAAGTAGGCTCGTGAAGATGTCGCGCCTTTTACGGTGTTACCCATTTGACGTAAGATGAAAAATGAATATTTTTTTTATCAAATTGATTAATATTTAAATTTTTTAAAATAATATTATGAGACGCATTGAGATACGCATTTAAGTTGTGCATGAGAGAGATATGCATTTTTATTTTTTTTGGAAATATTTTTCTTATGTTGATGTAGATAAGTTATCTTATGTTAGTGAAACAAAATAATAAGAACGATCCACAAACGATGGGAGAAAAAAAAAATAAAAGTGGGTCCACCTTTATTATGTGTGTGTAAGAAAATGGTTTATCTCATATTGAATGAGGCAAATATAATTTTTTTTTTTTTTTTGAATAACTTGATAGATATATTTTACACATAAGTAAACAAAGTCATGCATTATTCTCGTGTGTAACTTGAAGCTGATCATTGTGACATACATATGCACACACAATTTATATACTTTTTCCATGCGCAATTTGAAAAAGCATATATCCTTGTACGCGTAAGATATTTAAATTCTAAATTAATTAAGTAAAAACTTTCCCATGATCTCGGAATTGAATGTCTCAGTTTTTGGTGACAAACTGACAGGATTTGTTATTGACGATAAATTTATTATAAATAGAAAATTTTATTTTATTTCTACCCCTCTTTTATTTATTTGGTTCTTTTAACCCTTTCCCTTTTTTTTATTTTGAGAACGGACCAAATGCTCCATGCTCACAAAAAAATATCTCCTTATTGATTGCTAGAACATGTGTTTGAGATGGGTTTATTTATGTAGGGTGCTGGGGGGTTGGTTGAGTACTGTATATGTAACTGTGTTATTAAGTACTTTTTACATGATTGTGTCATGGGCTAGTTTTTTTATTGTAATGTGCTGCTTATGTCATCTTCTTGAAATGTCAGGAATCAGGATAATGTGACACAGTGATTCATGGAGTGTTTTCGGCGGTTTTGATATTCCAGGATAAGAGAGGATTAAGAGAGATGGATTAGGACTTTTATGAATTGGATACAATATTGGGCTAAATGTCCCCGGTCCAGAACAATTGTGGATCATTGTTTAAAATAAAGTTGAGGTTGGGTGACTTATACATCATGAAGTGGACTTGTGCAAAGCTCATACCTTCGCAATTATTTCTTACCATATAGAAGTTAAGACTGGCCTGACTAAACGGAACAGAATTTCGATTTTAAAAAAACATACAACAAATAACTAGGAAATAAATCCTGTCGTGATGAAGCTTCATCTATCAGAGAAAATGGGTAATAAATTGCCCCATAGAGACATACATCCAGTAATGATATAAACATGTTTCAACTTTGTTGTCTAAATGGTTTCAAATGAATTGATAGGATCATAGAAAGTGCCGGGGGGATAGCATTACTCAGCTTTGAGCCTTTCAATACGGCAGGACTGCTTATCTTTCACGATGGCGATATATACCATTGGGTGCGCACGTTAAAAAAACCATATGATTATCTCCTAGATTTGTTTTTCATAGATTATACTTCTAAAAAGTTCACGAATACTTACGTGGTTTGATTCGGAATCATCTCTGTCCCTGTGGTTTTTTTATCACATATTCTCCTGTGCTGTGTAAAAAAAAAATCACTGGAGTATATGTGATAAAAAATACCCTTTTACAAATCACAGTGACATATATGATAAAAAAAAATCACAAAGACATAAGTGATTCTGGCTGGACATTATTTTTCCCATTATACTTTATATACCTACCGGCGATATCAACATTTATTGATAGTTTAACACATTATTATTTTATGGTATATGAAAATACTTTACATGGAATATACATACTATTTAATTTTACTAAATATAAATAAGCATTTATTTATTATTAATTATATTTAATAATTTGTTTAAGAATTATAAAATAAAATTAATAAATACTCAACAAGAACATGTAATAACTTGTTTTTGTTTATAAAAAAAAAATAAAAAAATAACTTGTTTTAAGCCGTTTACAGTTTACCAAAAAAAAAAAACTTGTTTTAAGCCATATATATAGTAAAATTTTAAAATAATTGATTGTAAATAAAAATGGAATATCTGACAAAAAATAATAATAAAAATAATGGATTTTATAATAGTTATGTTGTAGGAAAACTGATTGTGTTATGTTATAGAGATTCGTTTTGCGTGCCGGAGTTTTTTTTTTGCTGCGGGCCCCACAAAATGTTGTGAGTGTAGAAAAGTTTGGGTGATCATGTTAAATGATAAATGATAAACCCAAAAATAATAATATATAATTTAAGAATATATTTTTCCTCTTCTTGTTTTATTCGTGCTTTTACATTTTTAATGTCTTGATAAAAAAAAGGCTATTGGTGTGTTCGAGGACTAGGAGGGAGAGCATTTTATTGGTTCGCGGAGAGGCGGAGAGAGGCAGTTAAGAGGAAGAGATAGTGTCGTGAAGTGTGTTAGATCTACAGAATTAATTGCGCCAATCGTGGAGAAATTCTTCACAAACACTCATACCATACCACCTCAACCAAACGTGGCTCTCTTCACTCACGCGTCGCCTTATCCCCACCACTGCTCTTTTTACAGAAACCATTTACCGTGATTACTGCATCTACATAATACCATTTATAGTAGTAGCCATTGAATTCTGTTCCCATAACATCTCTCAATAGTTCAACAAATAAATAAGTACTTCTGTGCTCGTAATAATGGTTCTATTTATTTACATAATTGTTAATGACATATTTTTGTATTTAATACTTGTGTTAATTTTATTAATACAAATAAATTTAAATTATTTAATAATATAAAAAAAATATGTTTATAGGATCCGTCTTTCTAAAGTGTGTCAACTTCCACTGCTTGCGAGGTCCTAATGGCAATGCAAATGGTTGGGGGCAGATAGCAAAAGCAGAGAGGGAGACATGTTACAATAAACTAGTGGTGGACCTCATGAGAAGGACACTAGTACATGGTGTGCTGCTTCAAATCATGGGTCCATCTCAAGGATTAAACGAAACTATGCCGCGTGGTGGATCAGATGCTATAGATAGATATATTCGCAAAATAACGAACGATGATATCTTCCTACGAAGTACCGACACTTCAAACATCCTGCTTCTGATGTGTGTCCGATACTTACTGACATTCTCCGACATTCCGACACTCCCCGACACTTCAATACATGTTATAGAAATTCAAAAAAAGGTTCAAAAGTTGCGTTTCATTGAATTTTTAGTTCCAACTATTAGATTCGTCGAATTACGATTATCATTTTATTGAATTTAATATAAATATTTGGGATATCTTATGTTTCTTTGTAAAATTGATGAATATTATAAGTTGATTTTCATTTTTGATAAATTATTAAATATTAAATATAATATATATTACATAAATTAAAAATATTATTTAATATCAAAACGTGTCCTAACGTGTCGAAATCTAATATTTTTTAGAATTAACATGTCGGTGTCACGTGTTTGTATCGGTGCTACATAACTCTCTTCTAATTAAAAAAAGAAAAAAGAGGGGATAATCTTGAGATTTTATTCTAAACTTGTTTGTCCTTATTCCTAATTCATATCATATGGAATGGATAAGTTGTTAGTGAGCATTAAAATATTCCATTATGTATCATAAATAAACTGGGAGGGAGCTTCCGCTGTGTTAATTTTTTTCAACTTCAAAATAAGTGTTTTTGAGTGGATCTGGATGTTTCGAATCCAATGGCTGTGTTCAACCATGCATCGTATCGTACCCCATATATTTTAGATCTAATTGAACGCACCGTGTTGCTGTCGGTGCATTTCAACCAATTAATTGGCCAAGCATCAGTCTTACTTGCACTGCATGAACTATTCATATCATTGGATAAAAGCATCGATAAGACGGGAAAAAAATTAATAATAAATTAATTTAATTTAACTTATTTTTAATTTTACATTCATTTTTTGATTGAAAAATTAAATAATTCTTCTTTCAATAAGAAAATAATTACATAAAAGTGAAAGTTGACAAGCTTCCCGTTTTCCGTTTTGTCATTTTCCATTGAAAAAAGTAGGTATCACTATTCCCTTTCATAAACCCTCATTTACAAAGCGGACGAGCAGTTGGTTCAACTGCTTTTCACATTATGCCAATTATGTGTCGGCAGTAATAATAAGAATACTGCATGCACTTTTTCTCCATCCTGTATTTTTTTCCCTTACTCAATAAAACTATTTATATAAGAGTGATTATTTGAAGGGTTTTATAATTAGAGATTCAAAGAATTACATTTTTCCTACATATCCGTTGATTTCCGTGTTGACATGGGTCCTACATACAATTTTTTTTAACACATGGGTCTCACATGTTTTTTATCTCTACAACATGAGATTCTAATTCTCCTCTAACATGAAAATTATAAAACCCTTATTTGAAGCACGGGCCAAAGTGTCATCATGTTTTGTACATTTTTTATCCAAATAACACGTGAACAGTAATTTTTTACCGGACTGCCACATGTCATAATTCGTTACTACTAGTAGCGAATTTTAGTGACCAATAATTTCGTGACACGTGGTCATATTACAGACGAAATTCGCTACTAGTGGTAGTGAATTATGACACGTCATTTTTCTACGAAAGTGTGACACGTGTCAAAAAATCATTCGCGAACATAATTTGCTACACAGTGTAGCAACTGCTTGACACGTGTCATTTTTGCTAACTGAGCATTCTGACATGACATAATTCGTTACACTGTGTAGCGAGAATTATTTGCAAGCATATTTCTCTACACACTATAGCGAATTATGTCACGTAACATTCTGGAAAAATTTACTATTGACGTGATAGTGGGATAATTAATTTGACCAGGCAAAATGGTCAGTTCGTGATTATTTCGACTTTTGTATCAAAATCATAATAAATTACGAGATTAATTAGATCAGGAATAATTATAATTTTCAATTTTTATTTTTATTTTTTTCAGGACATAAATATTTGCACTTGTAAGTTGTAATGTAAGAAGACGAACTTTATTTTCACTTCTGAGGGGTCTAGCAATTGCTAAAGAGCCGCACTTTTTCCCTTTCACTCATCTCTATACTAAAAAGCATATAAACAGGAAGAGAAGCCTCCATAGTCCATAGCCATAGAGATTGTAAGTGATTGAATCAGAGATGAAGCATTTTGCTTTAACGTTTCTTTTGGCCTTTTTGGTCCATCAGGAGTGTTTCCATGTCAGTGTGGAAGCTGGGGATGGTTTCGTCAGAGCTAGAGGCATTCACTTCATGTTGAATGGAAACCCCTACTATGCAAATGGCTTCAATGCTTACTGGTTAATGTATGCAGCTTCTGACCCATCTCAGAGATTCAAGGTTTCAGCTGCTTTCCGTGAAGCAACTAGCCATGGTCTTACTGTTGCTAGAACTTGGGCTTTCAGTGATGGTGGTTATAGACCCCTACAATACTCTCCTGGCTTCTATAATGAGCAAATGTTTAAGGTATCCCTCAATAGAATCTAAGACCCTAAAAAGTTTAAAACTTTGCTAGTTTAACTTATTATTTACTTGTTGAATGTATTTTTCTTATCTTCTCTCTGTTTGTTTGGTTGAAGGGGTTGGATTTCGTTATTTCTGAGGCCAGAAAGTACGGGATTAAGCTCATACTGAGTTTGGTGAACAACTATGAAAGTTTTGGAGGGAAGAAGCAGTATGTGAACTGGGCTAGAAGTAAGGGGCAGTACCTGATATCGGATGATGATTTCTTCAGGAGCCCTGTTGTTAAGGGTTACTACATAAACCATGTCAAGGTTAGTAGAATTTATGTGTTCTTGCTTGGTAAAATTGTACATGCATTTGTTTGAATGGATGGAATCTCTTATTTATAATTACTTTTGCATTTGTTTGAATGGATTATTTTATGAGTACTAGTGTTATATATTATATGAGAGTGGGAACAGCATATTTTTGCCTCTTGGGAAACGTTATTTTTAAGCTCTGATTTATATGCATATTCCACAGACTGTTCTTAACAGATACAACAGTTTTACTGGTATTCATTACAAAGATGACCCAACAATCATGGCCTGGGAGCTTATGAATGAGCCTAGGTGCACATCAGATCCTTCAGGGAGGACTATTCAGGTCAAATATCTTTACTTGTTTGTTCCCCTTCCACCCTTTTTCTTTTTTCTTTCTTCTTTTTGACTTTCCCCTCATATACAGTGCTCCATTCAAATCTTGCACCTAAAAAAAAAAAAAAAAAAAAAAAAGGAAATATTATTCTTATGTCACATGATATAAATATTCTCTCCTACACACCCTTCGATAACTTTATCACTTTTTTATTTTCTTTTCTTTTCTTTTGCGTGGTGGAGCCCACTAGTTTGTCTTTATGACAGGAGATAATTATCTCCTTTAACATGATATTAATTAAACCAAAAAAAAATACTTAAATCAAGAAATAAGACTTCAATTATTATTATTATTGGTAGAAGAAGACTAGTGGTATAGTCAAATCACAAATCACGGGCCTGGTTTCATGGCCAGGCAATTCTTATATTGTATGAGCTGACTCCTTAACTTTTCATAATAGGCTTGGATCACGGAAATGGCTTCTGTTGTGAAGTCCATAGACAGGAATCACTTATTGGAGGCCGGACTCGAAGGGTTTTATGGACAATCAACACCACAAAGAAAAAGAATGAATCCTGGTTTTGATATAGGGACGGACTTCATTGCAAATAATCGGATTCCTGGCATTGATTTTGCAACAGTTCACTGTTATCCCGACCAATGGTAATTAAAAAAAAAAATTAGTTCATGAGATCCTCAAATTCACTGGAACTCCAAACATTGTTACTTTTCTAGTTGACGTGAAAAAATGATAATAATAACAAGAGGAAGGATCCGTTTACAAATTACACTAAATATGAATCGATCATACACTCTTGATTGATGTATGACCATTAGTGTAGTTTGTAAACAAAAAGTTTGTAAATATAACTTTTCTCTAATAACAATGGTCAAACGTATATATATTATGACGGATAGGATCCGTTTACAAATTTTTTTTTGCAAATTACACTAAGTACGATCGGCCATACACTGCATGATTAAAGTATGACCGGCAGTACTTAGTGTAGTTTGTAAGTGTTTGTAAACAAAAAAGTTTGTAAATATAACCTGTCGGATGGGTTAACTTATATTTTCATAACATGAACAGGGTATCAAGCTCAAATGAGCAATATGAGCTTGCATTCTTGAACAACTGGCTCAGTGCTCACTTTTCAGACGCACAATATGCTATAGGGAAGCCAATACTGGTAGCAGAATTTGGAAAATCATTTAAGGATTCAGGTTACAGTAACTACCAGAGGGATCAAGTTTTCAATTCTGTGTACTATAAGATATACTCGTCTGCTAAAAGAGGTGGACCAGCAGGAGGAGCATTGTTCTGGCAGCTTCTTACGGAGGGCATGGAGTCTTTCCAAGATGGGTATGGGATAACACTTGGTCAGAGTTCCTCTACGGCAAATGTGATATCTCAGCAGTCTCATAAGCTATACCTTATTCGTAAGATTTTTGAGAGGCTTGCCAATATACAACGATGGAAGAGGGCCAGACACAACAGAAGAAGATCTTCACGCTCTGGTGGAAACAGAGGCAGGAACATTGGGAACTAACATTGGAATTACCACAAGTGAACCAGTTTCTCTCCTAGAGATGAATCAGAATGTTTTTTTTTTTTCCATCCAGGAGGGTAACTGATTAGTTATGTAGACATGTCCTGTTTACTTTGTTTCAGCTTTCTCCCTTGTTTATTAAAGAGCAAAAGCTGCTCCTGAGTTTTTCAATGCTATGTACTTCTTTGTTTACCAAAACCATCAATAGTTGTAACAGCGCTGTTATTTTTACACATTTTTCTTACATTTCCTTAATATAGTAAGAAGAAATACAATGGACTGGGCCATCCATTATGGGTGTGTTTAAGATAAGTATGTGTGCTAGGAATATCTCATGATTTAGCCCACGTTTGAACTTTGAAATGAGAACCAGCCCAGGCCATGTCTTTCTTGAGCACCTATTGACAATGTATACATTTAAACTATAATTTAAGGGTTTATCATCTATCATTTAATATGATCACAAAAAATTTCATATACACGCAACATTTTGTGGGGCCTGTAGCAAAAAAAAAAAAAAAACTCTGACACGCAAAACGAATATCTATAACATAACACAATCATTTTTCCTATAACATAACTCTTATAAAACCCATAATTTAAATTCAGTTTGTAATGAAAATTTCAAATTTGTATACCTAAGACGACATGATTTTGGCTATACTTTTTTTTTACTCAATGTTAAAGTAGCTTTTTTAATTTTTACTAAACCATAGTTTAAGACTCCTTTAATTTCAAGTCAACTAAAATTTTCTCTAATATATTGATTTAAAAAATGAGATCCTAGAATTAAAAAATGATGAAGGTCATCCTGTTAGAGAAGAAGGAAATCTGAAGAAGCTTATTTTAGGGTTTTTCAATAACCTGTTCGCAGAAGAAAACTGTAATAGACCTTGGGCTGTCACTAGTGTTAACTGGCATGGCCTTGTTGAATCTGATCTGAAGTTGATTAATGAGCCCATAACTGATCTTATGATTAAGGAGGCTTTTTTTTCCATGGGTGGTCTCAAAGCTCCTGACCCTGATGGATTCCCAGCTCTATTCTTCCAAAAAAATTGGGATCTCCTGAAGAAGCAAGTGGTAGAGTGTGCCTCTCATATCTGGAAGAATCCAGGTGATGTTAGGGATCTCAATAAAACCTTACTTGTCTTAATTCCAAAACTTGCTAAACCTGAAAGAATTTCTCAATTTCGGCCTATAGCTCTTTGCTCAGTGTTATATAAAGGTATCAGTAAAATCATTGTTGGGAAGCTGAAACTCATTCTAAACAAGCTAATCTCCCCTCACCAAGTCAGCTTCGTTCCCAATAGGCAAATTCAAGACAATATTGTTATTGCTCAGGAGATGGTTCACTCTATGAATAGAATGAAAGGTAAGCGGGGCTTTTTTACTATAAAGATTGATCTCGAAAAAGCCTATGATCGCATGTCCTGGAGTTTCATCCATAAAGTGCTTAAGGAGATTAGTCTTCCTGATCAATTTGTGAATCTCATCATGCATTGCATCTCTACTTCTGAGCTGGAAATCCTTTGGAATGGTGCTAAGTCAGGCAGAATTTCTCCTAGCAGAGGCCTTAGACAAGGGGACCCCATATCTCCCTATATCTTTGTTCTGTGTATGGAGAAGCTGTCTCATTTAATTGCTGACTGCATTAATAGAGAGGAGTGGAAGCCCATGAAAGCTGGAAAAGGTGGTCCAATTATATCTCACCTGCTTTTTGCAGATGATTTGCTTCTTTTCGGTGAAGCTAGCATTAATCAGATCAAGACTATTCTGAACTGTCTTGCAATCTTCGGTGACATGTCGGGGCAAAAGGTTAGTTACCCCAAATCAAACATTTTCTTCTCTAAGAATGTTTCTTCTGAGATGGCTAATTCTATTGTGGAGATAAGTGGCTTTGCTCATACTAGGAATATTGGCAGATACCTGGGCTATAGAATGAAGCATGGAAGAATAAATAAACTACATTATGGAGAGATCATGGACAGAGTAAATGGGAGACTCCAGGGCTGGAAAAAGAGCTGCTTGTCTATGGCAGGGAGAGTGACATTAGCTAAATCAGTCATTTCAGCTATTCCTATGTTTCATATGCAGAATAGCCTTCTCCCAAAGGGCATCTGTGATGAGATAGAAAGAATTCAAAGGAGTTTTATTTGGGGAGACACTGATAATCATAGGAATCACCATGCGGTAAGGTGGGAGCAGCTCCAGATGGACAAAAAGCAAGGTGGTTTGGGGATCATCAATCTTAGAAAGCAAAATGAAGCTTTCCTGCAAAAATGTGCCTGGAAGTTAATTCAATCCCCTGACCACATGTGGGCTCAAGTGCTAGTGGCTAAATATGGCAGAAATAAAGAGTTGTTAAAGGAGGTATCTTCTAAACCGTATGATTCTCATTTATGGAAAAGTTTATGCAAAGTCTGGCCAGATATGTTAAGTAACATCTCTTGGCAGATTGGTAATGGGAAGAAGGTTGATTTCTGGAAGGATGATTGGGCTGGTCTCAACACTAGCTTAATTTCGTTAGCAATTGTTCCTCTTTCAGCTGAGACTGTTGATCTCAAAATAAACCATAATTCTTTCTCTTCAGGAGAGGGATGGAATACGCACTTTCTCTTTAACCATTTTAATGAAAGTGTAGTAAACTAGATTATGGCTATTCCTCATCCTGATGGGGAAGCAGGAGAGGATTGTGTTAGCTGGAGAAATTTGCTTCCAGGTCAGTCTATAGTTAAATCGGCTTATAGAAATCTGACCTGTCCTAACTCCCTCTCTAGTGATAGCTGCTGGGACCGGATATGGAGTTGGAAAAGGAAAGAGAGAGTTAAGCTTCTTTTGTGGAAAATGCTCCATGGTAGGATGCTAACTAAAGACTATATCAGCAAATGGAGTGATTCCTCTAATAGCTGCCCCTCTTGTCCTGATCTAGCGGAGACCCTGCTCCATGCTTTTAGAGACTGTAATAAAGCTAAAAAGGTCTGGCTAATACCTTTGTTGCATCCTCTTCCTCCTGGTTTTTTCACCTCAAGCTGTTCCAAAGAGTGGATTATCCTCAATTTGAATATAAAGAATACTCATGCCAAGGACTGGAGGGACTTTTTCTTTACCGTTTGTAATTTCTTATGGTATTGGAGAAATAAAGAGCTTCATGAAGGCTTTGTAAAGAGACCTGAAGACCCTTCTCCTTGTATTGCTGAATCAATTAGAGAGTTAAGGTGCTGTAACAGAAAATGGTTAACAAAAGTTGATCCTATATACCCCCCATCAGATCCTCCCCTGCCTGGATTGCTCCAACTCAAGGTTATTTAAAATTAAATGTTGATGGTGCAGTTTCTAATGAGAGAGCTGCATGTGGGGGATTATTGAGAGACTGGGAGGGGAATTGGGTTTCTGGTTTCTCTGTCTTTATTGGTTCCTGCTCCCCTTTGCAAGCTGAACTCTGGGCTATTTTACATGGGTTGGAGTTTGCTTGGAAATCTGGTTGGAAGAAAATTATTCTTGAATCAGATTCTGCTCAAGCCATTGGCCTTCTTACCATGACTGGTAATGACACTCGAAAGCTACCTCTGGTAACTAAGATTCGAGCTGCTCTCAATAAGGATTGGTCTGTCTTGTTGAACCATATTTCTAGGACCTGTAATCATTGTGCGGACTGGCTAGCGAAGAAAGCAATGGATGATCCTTTTGGTTTATCCACTATTACATCCCCTCACAGTGAGCTACTTAATCTTCTTACTGCTGATATGCTGGATCCGGGAGTCATCACTCCAGCTGCAAGATGCTGAGTTTGTTTCTTCTGAGTCGATGGTTTTTAGTTTTCTTTCTGTCTTGCTTTTTCCTGTTATTGTTTGTTTTCTTTTGTTTCGTTTTGTCTGTTTCGTGGGGCAATGCCCCATGTATTTACCAAAATAAAAATAAAAAAATACTTGTGACGTTTGAGGTAATTGTGTGGTGACACTACCTTCTTGCTTGCTAGTTGGAGCACGAAGCTTGTCCGTAGCTCCGTATTTTGGTATTATGTATATTGAAAACTGCTTGTCTTGAAATCTTGAATCTCTTGATTTTATATATGCTGCAGCCTTGAGATATTAAATATTAAATCTTGGATATTATCTAGTCATGCATGTACATTCATAATTTTATCTGTATGTTGCGTGTGACCCATGACATGACATTCATGCACAAGCTTCATGTTTATAACCGAAAATGTTTTCGAAAACTATGCATACGTTTGAGCACGCATCATGTAGGCATCCCTTTGGTACCAGGGTCTTGGGACACTTGGCTTTCCAGAAAATAGACAGAATTCGCAAGTATCTTGCGTGTTCGGTTCCGTGGGGCTATTCACCTCCGAATCGCGTATAATTTATATGTACGCGACGCCCCGGATGTCTTGTTTCTCTGTACCTTTGAATATTTTCTTAAGCTGTTGAATTCGATTTTATACAGATTTTATAAGGCAGGAAGGTTTTCTGAAAAGTATAGAAAATTCAGCAAGTGGTTTTATCCTTGAAATTTTCTATGTTTGATAATCGATTTCGTTTCTCTTAAGTTATTTAAATGAGAATCAAATCTGAACGTTTTTATGTGATAAATGTAAATGTTATTTGATAATTTTTTTTTTATTTGAGTTCTTTACCGCTGCGACTCTAATGCAATTTAGCAAACAACCCTCTTGGATGCATACAAGAGTGGGTGTTACAAAGAGAGTGGAAAAAAGTTTCAGGTAGTGAGAAAAGAAAAGAGAGAAAAAAGGAGGGCTTCTTTGCAAAAGTTGGTGAGATTAATGAAGCAATGGTTCAAAAACATCCTATGATTGTACTCTTGTATAAGGAGGCTTGCTGTAACACTAATGAAGTTGATTATTCTTTGCCTAGTGCAATTGTTTCTGTTTTGCAGGATTTTGAGGATGTGTTCCCTGAAGAAATACCTGATGGTTTACCACCAATAAGGGGTATAGAGTACCAAATTGATTTCATACCAGGGGCAACAATTCCAAATAGGCCAGCAAATAGAACCAACCTTGAAATGAAAAAAGAGCTCCAAAGGCAAGTTTATGAGCTTATGCAAAAGGTGCATGTGTGTGAGAGCATGAGTCCGTGTGTTGTTCCAGTATTGCTTGTGCATTAAAGTAAGATGGTTCTTGGAGGATATGTGTTGACGGTCGTGCCATCAACAATATCATTGTAAAGTATAGACATCACAGTCCTAGAATTGATGATATGCTAGATGAGTTGCATGGTGCATGTGTTTTTACTAAAATTGATCATACGAGTGGATATCATCAAATCAGAATGAAAGAAGGTGATGAGTGAAAAACTGCATTCAAACAAATATGGGTTGTATAAATGGTTGGTTATGCCATTTGGTTTAACCAATACACCCAGCACCTTTATGTGGTTGATGAATCATGTTTTGCTTGCATTCCTTAGAAAATTTGCGGTTGTAAATTTTGATGACATTCTGATTTATAGTACAAACTTGAATAAGCACGTTGAGAATTTAAAACTTATTTTGAATGTTTTGAAGAAGAAGTTTTTGCTAATCTAAAAAAATGTTCTTTTTGTACTAACAAGCTTGTGTTCCTTGATTTTGCTGTTAGTTCTAAAGGGATAGAGGTGGATGAAGAAAAGGTAAAGACAATTCGAGATTGGTCTAGTCCTACTTGTAAGAGTGAAGTTCGAAGTTTTCATGGGCTGGCTAGCTTTTCTAGACAGTTTGTGAAAAACTTTAGTAGCCTAGCAGTACCATTGAATGAGGTTATTAGTAAAAAATGTGGGTGTTAAGTGGGGTGATGAACAAGAAAAGGTCATTAATCCGATTAAGGAAAAATTAACTAATGCTCCTTTGCTGGCTTTGCCTAACTTTACTAATACTATTGAAATTGAGTGTGATGCCTCAGGAATAGGTATTGGAGCTGTTCTAATGCTCCTTTTCTTGAGGGGCCAACACAAGTTGGACGAGAGACATGCCAAATGGATGGAATTCATTGAAACATTTCCTTATGTGATTAAGTACAAGAAGGGTAAGGAAAATGTTGTGGCTGATGCATTATCCTGAAGGTATGCTCTACTTTTCACTTTAACTGCAAGATAGCTTGGATTTGAGTACATTATGGACTTGTATGCTGATAATCTTGACTTTGGTAATGTATTCAAAACATGTGAAAAAATTGCATTTGGAAAGTTCTTTCGAAATGAGGGATATTTGTTTAGGGATAAACAATTGTGTGTGCCTAAAAGCTCATTGCATTAGTTGCTTACTAAAGAAGCTCATGGGGGAGGTTTAATGGGGCATTTTGGAGTGTCTAAAACCTTAGATGTTCGGCATAAACATTTCTTTTGGCCTCATATGAAACATGATGTTGAGAGAGTCTATAAGGGATGCATTACTTGTCAGCAAGCTAAATCTAAAGTTAAGCCTCATGGGTTGTGTACTCCTTTGCCTATCCTAATGAACCTTGGGTAGATATATATCCATGGATATTTTTTAGGATTTCCTAGGTCAAAAGGGGGTAAGGATTCAAAGTTTGTGGTTGTTGATAGATTTTCAGAAATGGCACATTTCATTTCATGCCATAAATCCAATGAAGCATCACATATCTCTGACTTTTTTTCAAAGAAATTGTAAGATTGCATGGTATTCCCAAAAGTATTATTTCTGATCGAGATTCAAAGTTCTTAAGTTATTTTTGGAAAAATTTGTGGGGTAAAGTAGGAACAAAACAGAGGTGATTAATAGGACCTTATTGGCATTGTTGCGTTCTTTGATTCAAAAGAATTCGAAATCATGGGAAGAATGTTTGCCACATGCTGAATTTGCATATAATATAGGACAATCCATTCAGCATGTAAGTGTAACAGCCCGTTACGTACCGGTATTGTTAACATTGATTATGATATTAAGCGCAGTTACAATCACAGTAATTGGGTTAATTAAATTACGGGTAAACTTTTTCTTTTTATCATATTCCCTTTTATAACCGTTTCCTTTTTTCCGTAATCAATTAAAACAACACCATAATTGTAAATGCAATACGCGGAAGCATTCAGCTTAACAACACCTCTACTCCTTCTTTTTATTCAACTCATTTAAACCCATCAACTTAGTTTCATATCTTACCAAGTTCTCCCCCTTTACATTAGTTACGCGTGGTTTCAAACCACGTACCATGTGGAGTTCTACCCATCAAGTTAAACCCCTTTCTTTTAGTCTAGAAAAACTCAAATTTTCAAAATTTACACTGTGGTAATCGATTACCAGTGGGTGGTAATCGATTACCACCTGTCAAAAATGAGGCAGTAGCCAATTTTTCACATCCTCTGTTCTGGTAATCGATTACCAACTTTGGGTAATCGATTACCTCACATGGTAATCGATTACCAAAGCTCAGTAATCGATTACCAGTGAAGACAGTAGCTAATTTTTCGTCCCCTGTTGCATGGTAATCGATTACCATGCTTGGGTAATCGATTACTATGCAGTAAAAGTGACAGATTACAGCATTTTAAGCCCAAGAAGGGTTGTGTTATCCATCCCTAACATCTTAGTACTCCACCCAACACTTAAACATACTCTAATTTAGGCTCTAGGCCATTCAAATATACATTCTCCATTCATTAAAACATCATTTACAAGTCTTTAATCCAATGGCCATATTACAATAATTATGGACCATTTTACAACATCTTTGCCAAGGCTTCAATTACAATGAATGTGGCAATGGACAAGTCCCATGCTCACTCAAATACACAATATATACTAAGGTCCTACATATACATCATATTGAAGAATCTAACATGTATTCATGAACATACAAGCATGGCATTTTCAACATGCACAAGTTCATGGCCTAAGTCTAAAGCATAAATCATATGCAAGATGTGTCCCTATCCAATGCTCATCACATGGTGCCTCCACTGTGCACCTCATGCTCCACACTTCCAGGCTCAACCTAACCTGAAATGATGCCCCACAACACGGGGTGAGATATATAAATATATCTCAGTAAACCAAGGGCCCTGGAGGTTTCTCCACCCCATGGCTCACTCAATGTGCAAATATAACATCATACAATATGCAAGCAATGCAATATCACCCACCAACTGGAGACAACCCAAGAACATCCACTCATGGATTCATGTTCAAGGACTCCATCATATAACTCCCGAGACAGTCCTGGCGCCTCTCCCATGGTTGAGAAGACTCCATGGCAATACCCAACCGGAACTCCTCATGAGCCCTATCCGGCGGACGTCCCCCGCTTGGATCATCCTGATGTCGCTCCCAGAGTCAACACCATGGCATTCCAACTGGCATTCTCCCGTAGGATGAACCCAGCAGATGTCCAAACCAACACACGTCAACTGGCCAGTGACCAAACAATTTTCACAAAAATCCAAGCAATATGCATACAAGCACACAATCACACAATGCCATAATCACATAATCCAACCACAACCATCCACTAGGTGTGGTGGAGCACACAAGGGCTAAACCCCAGTTCCAAAGGTTACCTCAACATCGAGCCCATGCTCCAAACGTAAGCTCCAAGCTTACCCGCTTCCAAAGCGTCCAAAAGAGGCAACCTAGATAATCCACAACATGATTATCAATACAATTCCAATGTCAACCATTCATTTACACAATTAATCATCATTTAAATCACCTAGTCCAAAGGCTATTTTTCCATACCATTTTACTTCAATCTCTTTTATAGGTTAATTTACCAATTACACCATGAATCACACATTCTTTCTTCTCATTCCACTTTACCACACTATACTATCATCCAATTAAACATCATTCTCAATCATTCAACTTCCACTACATCATTTTTATATCATTTTTCCTCCAAACCCCTCTATGGTTCGAATTCCTCAAAGGTTCATTCTACAAGGTTTTCAATTCCATTTTAACACACACACTAATCATATAATCATATTATCAATCTATTCCAATGGTCCATCATTCAATTATTCAATTACATCACTTACCCATTTTCATGAAATTTCCACAAATTTTTCCTAAGTTAAAAAAACCTAACTTTTTCACCAAAATTTATCATAGCATTTCTAGCTTTCATGCATCATTCTAAGGCTTTTTCATCTAATAGCATTGAAATTGTGAAAATTTGAATATGAGTGTTTATATGTAATATTGGATACCTTAAGGTAAAGTATAAGGTTATAAGACCCCTGATGAGGGCATACACTTGGATGACTTAAGATGCTTGGATGTAGAAATAGATTGAGATTTCCAAAATTTGGATTGAGGATTGTGAGTAACTTAAAAGTACTATGGAAATGATGTGTGGGATAATTCAATGTTTAAAATGGGACTTTGGTCCATGATGAATAATGCTGGTTAGATGTAAGTGAAGATATCTTATGTACAAAAAGTAAAATATAAGGAGTTTAAGAAATTGCCATGTAAGGCATTGGATGAATTTGATTGAAAGTATGTGAGTCCATGAATTAAGGATGGTTGGACTTGACAAATGTGAGGTGAGAAAATATAACTGAGTGTGGTGTAGTAATGGTACTAGTATGCTTCCATAATGTAGTGGAGCATTGCAAGTTGGATGATGTGGCTTAACCTTGTGTATTAATAATCCTGTGATGGCCGAACGCCAATATGTATAAATGTGTATATCTATATGTTTTGTGAAGGCCGGGGTGCCTAAATGTATATTTGTGTTGTTTTGAGTTAGTAAACTCTTTGGTAAAAGAAAAGTTATGTAATGGAAATTCCCTATGATGGGAAATGTGAAGAGATTGTCTCTCTGGAGTGTCATTAGATGCTCAATGTGGTATGGGATTCGTGATGGAGTCCCGGTGTGCAAGTTATACCATGGCACACATGTTGGTAATAATGTGACAATTAATGTTGTCCTGGGTTTCCCCTTGTGGATTGAATCCTGAGAGTTGTTGCTCTTGGAAGTCCCAGGCGAGCGCTGCTCGAAGTTAGAATTTACCTGGTGGTCCCGATGCGCAGAATGCATGGACTGTTAAATGATGGCATCTTTGGTGTCATAGTGAAATATTGAGATGAAAAGTGAAGTCAATCTACTGAAGTGGATCTTCTACAGTGTGATCATAGTTGCTATGAGTCGTGATGGATAACGGATTAGGACTGTACCGAACATGGGTACTGTTATGAATTGAAAGTTTTGTGTCAAAATATGAGAAAGATGTTGGAATCATGGGAGGATGATTATTCTATGGACCAAGACTAATGACTAGTCAAGTGAAATGAGTATGTTGTTGAGAAAAGAACCGTATTGGAAAATTATTGTGGATGGTGCAAAGTAGGATATATTAGTATACCATTATATATCTATATAGAACTCTTTGCTGTTACAGTAAGTTTTCACCATTTGAAATTGTGTATGAGTTTAATCAATTATCTCCTTATACTTAATACTTAATACTTAATACTGATCCGCTTAACTCACTTCTCTTGATTCCAAACTAAAATACACAAAGATGGACATCATTAACCATGAATCCAAAACTTCCTTAAACTTGTAGAAATCTATGTTTTCCATGCATAGTTCGTAATCTTCCTTACTTTCATAATCTTACTTATTCATTTATGCCACCCTTCAATTCTCTATATTAAACATCTAGACTTCCCGTATTAATATAACATAGACTTAGCAAAAGACGTACAAATTTCGTAGCTTTTAACTTAACTTAACCATAACTTATCTCTTAAAACAACTTAAAATAATCTTCATTTAACTTATAAAATTCTTTAACTTACTTATTATTACATCATGTAGTCGAAATATACACATGATTTTAGACCATCCTTTTCCATTTCTAAATCGTTCTATTTAGACTTTTACCGATTAAAAACCTATACAAACACTAAAACTTTATAAACACCATCATATAAGACCATATGAATTCTTAAAAATCATTTTCATAAAAGACCCATAAATTGATAGACAGAAGCTTAATTTAAGAATTCTAACCGTAAAAATTGAGAGTTTATACCTTAGATAGGTTAACGGGACCCAGAAATCAACTTAGAACCAAACGAACATAAAAGAAACCCATCCTTTTTCAAGGAGACAGCAAGGAGCTCGTGGCTAAAGGAGGTCATGTCTCACTCATATGAACTCCTATAGATGTTCTAAGACCAAGGCTATGATCACAAGATCCTATACTATAAGTTTCGTGAAATAGGATTTTTGGTAAAAAAATGGCTAAAACTAGATGAAAATCTCACTCTATTCTCTCTTGACATGTGCGCCTAAACCACGAGGAAAAATTACAAGTGAAATGCTCCTGGATGATAGCCTATTTATAGGTCGCGGTCATTAAGAAGAAAAGAGAAGGCTTCTCGTGGAAGATGACTTAGCGAGCAAGTTTCCACGACTTAGTGACTAAGTTTCCACAACATGGTGAGCAAGTCACCTTACTTAGCATGCAAGTTAACTTAGTGACCAAGTTAACATAGTAAGTTATCTTAACTTGGAAGAAAAATCACACTAACTTAGCGGCTAAGCAACTCAAGTGGTGTCATGGAGATGCTACTTACATAACTTAAGGACTAAGTAACTAAACTTGTAGAATAAGCTAACTTGACTAAGTTTTCATGAAATTTAGTGACTAAGTCTTGAAAAGTAGTGTGATTATAACACCTCCCGTTTATAAATTATATATTAATATATTAAACATGGAATAAAGGGAATGATTACTGAAAATCCTGAAAATCAGGTCAAAATACAAAGGAAGGGTAAAACGGTAATTAGTCAAACACACAACCCTAGGAAGGTAAAACTGAGTAGAAGGTCTCAAATGATGAAAATAACCCTAGAAATGGATTCAGAACAAAAAATTGAGTGGTTAGGCAAGTTTCATAAAATTCAGTGAATAGTATTTTTACCGGGTAAAAATACCGCGGTACGGTTGCACGGTAAAACGTGTCGATTGAGTTTTGAACTCTAGGTTTTCAATACAAGTTATAAATGGTTTATAGAACCAGGAAATATGATTTTGATGAAAATTGACGGAAATTAGTAAGTTTGGGGAAGCGTGCCTACGGCGTGCGCAACAGCTTAAAACTGCATTTTCTCCGAACGACCGGAAAACTCTGGATTCATCTGATCAAGGGTAATTAAAGGGAAATGGTTAATGTTAAAAATTAGAGTTTCGAAATAGGTTATGAATTTATGGAAGTTTAGTGAAATCGGGGGGAAATTCGAATTAGTTTGAAATCGCATGAGGTGGCGGTGGGGCCCACCTCACTTAAACCACTTAAGCCACATGTCCAAGGGACTATTCATCATCACTTTCTTTCTTCTTCTCTCTCCTAGGGCCGAGTTCTCCATGGAAAAGTGGGGGGGGAGTTCTTCAAACTCAATTGCTTCTAACTTCATCTATACACCACCAAATCAACCAAAGTTTGTGAGCAAATTTGATGGAAACCATCATCCAAACCCATTCCACCGATTAGTTTCCCTTAAAAACCTCTCATTTGTGAGAAAATGGACAAACTCAGCCACAAATTTTGAGGAGAAAATTGGGGTTTTTGCTCAAGCCTTGCTTAGGGTTCAATTGGAGGAGCCTTGTGACTAAATTGTGGGTAAGTTTCAACACCTTTCATGGATGGATTTGATGATTTAATTTCATGAAAACTAGAGTGATTTTTCATGAACTGATGTAGTTAGAGAACTAAAATGAGAAATGTGTATTAGATAAATATGTCTTGGAATGATGTGTGGGAGTCATAAATGCAATAAAAATTATTGGTGAAAAATTATGATAACTTAGGAAATTTTGATGAGAGATCCATGACTTCGTGATTTTGAATTGTTTTAGGATTGTGTAATTGAGTTGTGGTATGGTTGTGTGATGTAATAATAGGTTGTGTAACAGCCCGTTGTACATCGGTATTGTTAATATTAATTATGATATTAAGCGCAGTTACAATCATAGCAATTCATTTATAAAAATGCGAATAAACTTTTTACGATTATTACGCGAGTGGTGGAAAACATAAAAAGCGTAACAATTAAAAGCTGTGACCATAACCTTAAACTCTTGCGGAATACTTATCTATACTATTTTAATAGTTTACTTCAATTATAATAAGACACTAAGGGGTTCCCATAAACCCACTTAGCCAATTTCACACTTTTGCATTTTCTACACTTCTGAACAGGGTTCGGTCTCTAAATTACTGCGGACGCAAAGTAAAAATTCAGTCCCTCATACCTTGCTATATTTTTTTATTACTTAATTACCTTTCTAGAAAGCTATCACAGGCTTGGTTCCGAGCTCGTTTGCTCCGGTTATCGCCGTTTGAAGTTGGACAAGCAAAATTGCCAACCAACCCCGAAACAGCTCCAAACGTCCTACACTCCTTGAATTTCTACACTTAAACCATTCATCCATTTGCTCTCAAATTTTTATACCATAAACTAGACACCTCAATCTTCGATTTGATATATCATACACTTAATTTGACTAAGAAACGAAGCGGGAATAAATTTCCCAAAATGACCCAAAACTGCCCCCAAGTAGAAGGCCAAAATAGGGTAGTAAGTTCCCTGACCTATACAGGGCCGCGCACTTCTCCAAAAATTCCAAGATTTTGACAAACTGTAGGGGACATCACAAGCTTCAAAATGGCATATGGCACGTCCCTATCGGACCTCTATGAAGGGAGATATGCTCTCTCGAAGTTCACCTATAAACTGCCAATTCTACAGAAATTTTGCTAGAGTTTCCTTTGTTTTTCCTAAAATTCCGAAATTTGCATATGCACAAACTAACCTCAAATGTACCTAATAATCCAATTGGTGGCACACACAAGGACCAGCAATGCCTTGGGGCTCTTACAACCCAATACAGTTCATATTTACTTTACAATGCACTTACTTTAAATTCTTAAATGGTTTCAATCACCAACTTCACTTTCATGCATAATTTCATCATACAATTAATCATAAACTTAAAATAAGCCTAAAGCCCTTCCATCATAATAGTTCATGCATCAAGGTACAATTACAATGCTTACTTACAATTTACAACTTACAAATTCACTTTAATTTTACAATCCTCCAATATTACAACTTAAATACAAATGGACATAACTAAAACAACATAAACTACTAGACTTAGGCAAAATGACATGAGATATGCAATAAAGCTCACACTACATACATATCAGATATTCATGCCCTAAGTTTAGCCTAGGCCAAATGGCCACCAAAATGCAAAATATGTGACTGCAACACTAATATCCTCATGCGGGCTTCTTGCCCACTGCTCCACTGCCACTGCTACCTCCTGAAATAAAGTCCCCAAGACGGGGTGAGATATACGAATATATCTCAGTAACCCAGAGGTTCTGGAGAAAACTCCGCCCAATGGTTCACTTCGATGCATATAAATACTGTAAAGCAACATTACATTAAAACGGGATAAAGCAAGGGATTTAGAGAAAAAGGTGGAATATAAGAATACAAACTACGACGAAGCGGGCTGGTAGCTACCATACCACACAACATCCTCGACATATAAGCCTACGGGTATCAATCCAAGGTGTGTTCCTAGAACCACAACCATGGTACCCCTCCCATCCGCATACATCAAAGACTTCCTCGTGTGCTCCTATCCGGATTACACACCACGACCCTGGGTCAACTGGAACTCCCTCTCGGAGACCTATCCAGTGGAAGTCCGTAACTTGCCTGAAGGCTAACTATCTACTGGCCAGTGATCTGGTACATAAATACCCTCATAAATGCAATATGCATGCTTATGCTGTTCTACATTATTCATACACACTTCCTACCATCACCCTCAACGGGTGTGGTGGAACACAAAAGGGGAACAAGCCCAGTACCAAGAGGTTACCTTATATTTTTTCCACTAAGCTCCGCTGCAGCTTACTCTTCACACTTGGTACACCACTGAATGCCTACACATAGGACATTCCCAATCACCTACAACTCACACAATACATGCGATTTACAATTAACATGCATTGGCTCAATAACATACCTCAATCCACTTGGTTCAGGACCAAGGGCAATCCACTGATTTACTATTCAGGGTTCAAGTCAACATACGGCAACCTATGCAAACATATACAACCATCAGTATACGTCAAATTCCATAAAATGCTAAAACTACAAAATCCACCCATTCCTCCCTTGGAGGTTCGGCCACATTAGTGTTATTTAGGGATTTATTTTTCTAAGTTTTCTTTCTCATTTTATTACCCTTCCATAGGTTGCCAAAAGGCTAGTTCAATCATCGTTTCACCGTTTTATGTCTTTTACGCATCGTTTGCTAAATCTTTCACTCTAGGCTCTTTTATGCCAATGACACCACTCATTATTTTTCATTAGTTCTTCCACTTTACAACCACAACACAACCCATCTAATTACCATTTAAAGCATGAAACATCATCCATGCAATTTACACAATATCATTTTACCTCTTTTTGCCTAAAGGCCGATTTGCACACTAATTCACATCCAAGGAATTTGCATCAATTCTGACAACTCCACACCTCATATCATCCTATTATATCATCATACAATCATACAACAACTCACCAATACAGTCCTAACACATTTTAAAAATTCAAAGTCTTGACACCCAAAATTTTACTAAGTTAAAAATCAATATTTTTCCTCAATAATTTTTATTGCATTTCTAGCTTTAATGCATCATTCTAAGGCATTATCCTCTAATACACATTTTTCAATTGAGCTCTCTAACATCACACATCATACATCAAAGTTTATGCCTCAAATTTAAAATCACAATCAAACCATGTAAATGAGATGAAAATATACTCAAAACCAAGGCTAGATGTTACCCCAACACTTGTCCAAGCAATGGAAGATCAAGTAGCTCCATGAACATCCATTTTCCCCCAAAAATTCGCAACTGTATATGGGCTGGATCTCCTCAATGACGCGGTTTCAAGGGAAATGGATACCACCAATGTGTTTGGAAGGTTGTTTCCAACAAATTTCAACGCAAATTTTGTTGGATTTGGTGGAGAAATGATCAAGTTAGGAAGGAAAGAAAATTTTTCATGGATGAGGGGGAAAGGGGGCTGTTGGCGCGGTTTGGGAGAGAGAAAGAGAGGAAGAAGGTGATAATGAATAGTGGTGATAAGGTGGATAAGTGGATTTTAAGTGGGGTGGGTCCCACGCCACCTCACACTATTTAAAATTCATCTGACTTTCACTAAACGTCCAAAACTTCAAAACTTATTTAGAAATTCTAATTTTTGACATTGACCATTGTCCTTTAATTATACTTTATCAGATGAATCCGAAGTTTTCCGGTCATTCGGAGAAAACACTATTTTAAACTATTTCGAGCGCCGTTGGCACGCTTCCCCAAACTGACTTAATTCCATCAAAATTTGTCAAAAATCATATTTCCTAACTCTATAAACCATTTATAATCCATATTTGAAACCTAGAGCTCAAAACTCAACTGGCACGTTTTACGGTGCAATCGTACCGCGGTACTTTTACCCGCGAAAAACACTATTCACTGATTTTTCTGAAACTTCCCTATCCACTCAATTTTTCGTTATGAATCCATTTCCATGGTTATTTTTACCATCTGAGACCTTCTACTCAATTTTTTATCTTCCTAGGGTTGTGTATTAACAAATTACCGTTTTCCCTTTCTTTGTATTTTGGCCTAATCTTTAGGATTTTCACTAATTCTTCACTTAATCACTCATTTAACATTTTAAATACTTATTTTAAAATTATGAGGTGTTATAGATTGTACGAGGTGTGGAATAGTTGAATTGAATCGAAAAACCGTTGGTGTGAGGCTATGTGTAATTCGGCCATAATGGTTAAGTTGGGGATTGGATGTTGTGGAATTGTATGATTGGTCAAATTAGGTGTATAATATGTCAAATTGAATCTTGAGGTGTCTAGTTTATGGTATAAAAATTTGGGAGTAATTGGTTGTGTGGATTGTCTAGAATAACTGATTGAGTGAAGGCTGTTTGGAGCCGTTTGGAGGTTGGCTGGCAGATTTGTCTGTCCGACTTCAAACGGCAATATCCGGAGCAGACGAGAAAGTTATGACTCGTGTAATAGCTCGTTAGAAATATAATTAAGTTTAGAGCAACATATCAAAAAGATGAGAGACTGGTTTTGTGCGGTTTGTCCGCAGAAAATTAAAGACCGAACCATGTTCGGATAGTTAGAAACGTAAAAGTGAAAAATTAGCTAAGTGGGTTTATGGGAACCCCTTAGTGACTTGAGAGATGTATTATATATTTTAAAAGTAGATTAAATAATTATTCCGTGAAGAGTTTACAGTTAAAGCCACAAATTTTAATTATTTAGTTTTTTATTGTTTTAAATGTCGCGTAATAAACGGAAAAAGTTTACTCGCATTTTTATAAATGAACTGCTGTGAATGTAACTGCGCTTAATATCATAATTAATGTTAACAATACCGGTGTACAACAGGCTGTTACAGTGATGAAGAAGCTATCTGGGTAACTTGTAGGACAAGCTACTAGATGACTTGTTTAACAAGTAAGCTATGTGACTTCCTGCAGAAGTTATCTTAATAACTTAGTGACTAAGTAAACAAATCTTAACGACTAAGCAATTGAAACGTGACTTCCTGAAGAAGCTATCTAAATAACTTAATGACTAAGTAAACTAAACTTAATGACTAAGTAATTGAAACGTAATGGACAAGCTATTGAGGTAACTTGTTGAGCAAGTAATGTACCTTGACCAACAAGGAAGGTTACTTAACTGACAAGTAAACTAAGATTACTTGATAAACAAGAAAGAAAACTGAGCAACTTAGACAACACACCACTTAACCTTTATATGAAATAACTCTACTATTTTTCATTTTCTTTAACTTTAACTTATATTTCATAATTATTCTACTCATAATTAACATACCTTTATACCACTTAAAATTCATGGAATTTCCTAAAGAATTTGATTTTACTATCAGAATCTAGTTTAGACTAAATTTCAAAAATTTGCAAAATGTACCTAAACTGTCTCATAATTTTGACTTTTAACCTTAAAATCCAAGTATTATTAATAAGTTCCTAATTAACTTGCTTGAAATAAATGACATTCCCATCATTAATATCATGATAGTTTCATGATTAACATATCAAACTTACTTAAATCCTTAATTTCATATACTTGTTGGTATGGGTGGTTATAAAAAGCTTGGCAACACATAGAGAGGAAAATTGAACAATATGCCAACCAAGCCAATAAAGAGCGCAATAAAGTAGTTTTTGAACCAGGAGATTGGGTTTGGTTACATATGAGAAATGAAAGATTTCCAGCCCTAAGACATTTCAAACTGCTTCAGGGTGATGGACCATTTCAAGTGATTGAGAGGATAAATCATAATATGCCTACAAGCTTGGCCTTTCAGGTGAGTACAATGTTAGTGCAACCTTTAATGTTTCTGATTTATCTTCTTATAATGTAAGTGCAGATTTGAGGACAAATCCATCTGAAGAGGGAGGGAATGATATGAACAAGGAGACAACACCCAAAGATCCATTACAATTAACAAATGGGCCAATTCTAAAGTCAAGGGCCAAGAAGTTTAAAGAAACTCTTAGTGGGATGATTCAAGAAATATGGGCTAATCATGAAGACATCAAGTCCAAATTAAATTATATTCAGAAGTTAGTTAATGCCATCAATGCAAGGGAGGCTGAGTGGAATAATTAGCAATTTTCAATGTCATCAATGTTTAGTGGGCTGATTAAAGTCATTAATGCTTAGTGGCTCCGATTAGCATTTTCAATGTCATTAATGTTTAGTGGGCTGATTAGAATCTTTTCCTTTTTCTAAGTTGTCAACTTTAAATTAGTGTCTTTTCATTTGTTAGTTATTTCCTATTCTTGGAAGGATGTTCCAAGTATTAATAAGGGAGGATACATGTAACAACCCGCATAAATTAGCAAGTTTATTTAAAATGCAATTATTGATGTGAATACATGTTATGAAATCGAAATATAAGTATAGGTAGGATACGATTAATTTTAATTACTCTATATAAAGACCCTAGTTACTACCTAGTTACATGAAACAATGTTTATTAGGAAATGAAATTGAGTAAATCACTCTTAATGGGCTGTGGCCCAAGCTTCCTTATTGAAGGATTAAGTCAGCCCAAATGCCTTCTAGTCTTGGCCTTTGGCCAATCACTTAACTTATCCAAAATCTGAATGCTTGCTCCTTAGTGGTCAAGGAAATAGCTCACTTATCCATCTCACTCTCTTCTCTCTATGTGCATAGTTGATGGTCTCGGCAAGTGTACCGATCGCACAAGTAATACAGTAATGAGTAGATTATCGTCTCCACAGGGATTGTAAGACAAGTACCACAGTAACCAGTCCCCTTAATTTGGACAAATCGATTGGATAAAAAATGATTGTAATTTAAAGTGCATAAGAATAAAATTAAAAGACTTGTTTTTGTTAATTTTTCTTTAATCTGATGACAGGAATAAGATATCAATGAGAATTTTTGTAAAACTATGAGAAAAGAATTGCAGTTAGGATACACTCACCATATGATCCCCGCTTGTCACTTTGGATTGATTTAAAACCACTTAATTATGTAAAAACTCAGATAATTATCATCTTGAAATAATTAGCTAAACCCCAATTCCTTGGTGATTCAACCCTTTAACCCTCATGAGAATCCTAATCCCTTAGTAACCCTTCATTAGAATTAAGCAATAAACGTGTAATTCAAACATCCGCGATTAACATACATCTATTCCTAGCATGCACAATAATCGTCATCTTACCCCCTTTTGAGATCAGAAACCCCAATATCCCTATCTAAAAGAAAATATCAAATACGCACAAGGTAATGATAAAGAATTTTACATAAACAAGAGAAATCATATCAATCCATCGTAACAAGGGTTCACATAGGGTTCTTGACCCTAACTACAATAAAGAGTACTAGCCAGACATATTCATGCCCGGCAAAACAAAAGATGAAGAAGAAAATATAGAATGTTGATCAGAAAACGTGAGTTGAAGACTTCAGATCTCGTCCAGAACACTGCCTCCTTACTCTTGGTTGCTGCCTCCAGTTGTGTGTGTGTGTGCTTCCTTAGGGTTGAGTCTCTATTTATAAGAGACTTGACCTAATGCCTCCCTTTTTCTAATCTTTAAATTGTCAAATATCTGCACCTCCCACGCTGGCAGCGTGGTTCCCGCGCTGTGGGCGTGGGAGCCTCTGTCAATTTGCGCTGCAAGCGCGGTCACCACGCTCTCAGCGTGGTGGCTTTTGTCCAATTTGAGTCTTTCACGCTACAAGCGCCATTCCCACGCTTGTAGCGTGGGCTTTTGGTTTTGCTTTGTCCTTTTTAACTTCAATTTGTGCATTTTTTCCTGTGAAATCAACATAAAATCAGTATAACACCTCATATTCAGATATTTGACAAATTTAACAGTTATTTTGCCTTTCTTGCATCAGATTGAGTCACATTCTTCCTCTTTTTGTCTTAGGATTCCTCATATGCTAATCACATATCAAATAATTCCCAGATTTGGACTTTGTTGTCCTCAGCAATGTAATAGACTCAAATTATCAGCAAAGCATATTTCTGTGACAATATGGACTACAATATCTTAAGACTGCAGACTGCTATGCATGTATAACTTTTTGTTAAAAACTCACAACAATGATTTTCAGTTATATCAAGAATTTAGATTCTAGCTTGAACATTCCTCGCCAGATGTGTATGTTCTCATCACTCAATGTTTGAGGTTTCTGCACTCATACCTTCAATGCAGCAGTAATTCCATGATCTTGAACATATTCTTAAGTTCCTAAAAATGAGGAACCCATTTACCATGCATAGACTGATCAAAAGGTCTTTGATAGGTTGTAACTTGGCCTGGTTTGGGGGTAAGAATCTTTTGGTCAGAAGCTGATTAACTTGGAGAGACTGAAATCTTCAGCCTTTCTTACTTTCATTCCTTCTCAGCTCTTTAATTCTGTCATTCTGACATCTTAGGGATTCTTTTTACTTTATGTCTTTTGAGCTATCTTTTGATTTCTCAACCCCTTTCTATTGTTCTTTTCTTAACTTTTTCTTCTTCTCTGAGAAGGACCTTGAATTTTTTTTTTTTTTTTGACTTAGCATTTCAATCTCTCTCTCAAGGTGTGTCAATGGAACAAAGTTAACAATATTCATAGGGTTTCTGAATAAATTGGTTTCAGGCTCAAAAGGGTTTATCAATGGAACTTCTTTTTAGGTATGCTATTTGGCTCTAGGCTTAACAAGAATAATTGCCTTTATCAATATCAGTAATGCATGCAAGCCAGAGAAATAGTTCAAGTTCTAGAAACTACTACAGTGAAGCCTCTCTAAAAGGAGTTTCTGTTTAAGCTCAAATCATCACAGTTATAGTTCAAACTAGAAATTTCAATTCAGAGTTTTACATCAATCATTATCCAAAATTTTCACCAAAATAGTTATACAAACAAGCAAGTATCATTCTCAGATAAAAACAATTCAGTGCTCACAGATACCATGCTTCATCTAATTAAATCATGTTACTCACTGAGTATGCTAAAAACATTATGGAACTACTTATTCAGGAATTTTTTATTTTTAATAACAGTAAATAAAATCAATAAACAAAAATTTTAGGGTTAAAATGTCTCCCCTTTTCAGGACAACTTTCTATTTAGACGTCTTTTCCATGGTGTAGTTCCGCAGTAATTACCAAATCTCGCATTCAGCATGCTATGCGACAATTCCCAGATTTAGAATGTTGATGTCCTCAGCAACAAACTATACTAGATGATAGCTAATTCTGCCAGATGGAACACACACATACTTGTTAAATTGTAAAAATAGAATAATCATGAAAAACTGAACAAGAGTCAAATGGTGACCATAATCATCAACAATGTTCTCAAAATATCAAAATAAATTGCCCCAAGAAACTGGCAATGTGCAGTGTGTGATGGTGAAAATTAATTTATGCATCATCCATGACATCATCAGCTTCAAGATCCGCAAGCACATCATCACCAGTAGTGGGAGCCATAGATGGACCAGCCTGTGCAGGGGGTGGAAATTGGGCCATCAAGCTAGCCGTGTCAATCCCTCTATCCAGGCAAAGCCTCTCCAGCATACTCATCATGTAATTGTTTTGAACCATCAGTTGCTGCTGACGCTGGTCAAGAGCTTGAAGCAAAAGTGAATCAGCGGACGGAGGTGCAGAGGAGACTGGAGGTGGAGGTGGAACTGCACCGCCAGATGCTTTCCAAATGGCTTGCCTGCGGGATTCCTTCTGCATATCATAAAAATGGTCTTGAGTCAGATCTTTCTTTATTTTCACATCTCGTGGCTCTTCCTCAGGTATTTCCACTCCTGCTTGTATACAGAGTTGCTCAATCAGTGAGCAATGAGCCAAGCTAATGTCTGATCTTCCCTGAGTAATGATGTAGACTATTCTATCAGACAGAATATCCCCAATGTGAAGATTCTTTCCTCCCAGTAGAGTATACAGCAGAACTGCTCTTTCCACATTCACATCGCTCAGGTTAGTGGAAGCTATGATGGTAGAGTTGATGAATGAATGCCAGAAGATTGCTTCCTCATTAAGGTCCAGCCGATCTAATTTTTCAGGTACATCAGGCTGACCATGCTTTGGCTTCCAAGCAGAGTGAGGCTGAGTGATACCCTCACGTACTCTTGCAGCTATGACAGGCATCTCCTCCCGATATACCCCTTCAACAGGCTGCATCCTATTGAATGTGTCTGTAAAATAGCATGACTGTGTAGCATCCCAAGAGGTTTGCAAGAACCTCTCAATCTGAAATGTTGTGAAGGAGACCTCTCTCCCCCTCACCCAACTCTTTCTGGTCCTGTCCACAGTCTCCCTATCCGCATTAGCACAGAATTCCCTTAAAATGGTGCTGCAGCTGGCTCTCGGGAATTGTACCAAATGGTTCCAGCGTCTCCTTTCTATTGTCAACCTCACCGGACAGTCGTCCGCCAGAAAACTACTGATTCTTCTCTCTTGAATAATTTTCTTTTTCAAGAACCAGTTGTAGTACCGGTCCTGTGCTTCCGGTGTCAGGAACCGATTACCATCAAAATCAACAAGAGCAGGGGCCCTAGGCCTTTTAGTGCCAGATGCACTGCTTCCACCAGTACTTTTACCTCCTGCGCCAGCAGTCTTCTTGGTGGTTTTCTTTCCCTGCACTTAGAAAAGTCCAACACAATAGAATACAGCACAGACATGTGAATTATGAAGCAAGGAAACAAACCAATTCCCAGATTTATTAGTTTGTGCAGCCTAATTATCATATGCGAATAAGTCATCATGGTCTAAATCAAAGTCATGTGAGATCAGAATCAAATTCGCATCAACTAACAACTTAGCGATTTCATGTGGTCATGGAAATTGGTATGCAAGTCATGTAAGTTCAATGGATTTAAACAAAGTCATGTTCTTGTAGAATGACAAACACAAAGTCATCCGCAAGTAAACCATGCATATCCTCCACAATTTTATGATACATGTAATCCCATTATCCATAGATACACATGTTATGACCTTTCATGAATCATGCACTAGGGAATTTAATTCAGACAATTTAGCAAACACCTATTATGCATGATCAAAACCCTAACAATCCACACACTTAGATATCATCACCAGTCAACTTACCATTGTAAAATGGCCACATCAAACAACACATTGCAATAGAGAAACAAAAGTCTTTAAACTTACCTTGTCACCAGCCATTGTTGTTTATTTGCAACGGAGAGAAACCCAAAACCCTGCAGCGCTTAAATCCAATTGCTAGAACCCAACTCTAATCTTCCAACAGTTGAGGGAGAGGTGATATGGAATAGAGGAAGAATGGAAAAAGAAAGAAAGAAAGTAATATGGTGGTAGGGGTGGTCGGTTGTGGTGAGGAAGAAGAAGAGGAATTTGAGAGGGAGGGGGGTGGCGGCGTGAAGTGAGAGTGAGAGTGAGAGTGAAAAATAGGGTTCTGTCATTTTAAAACCCGATTTGAATCCCGCGCTCGCAGCGTGGTGCTCACTGGCCATTTTAACCCTCTGGCGCTGCAAGCGCCACACCCACGCTACGGGCGTGGATTTCTTTTCGAATTTCCCAGGCTCACAGCGCGGGAACCATGCCAGTAGTGTGGATCTTACTGCCTGTTTTGGCTTTGTGGCACTGATAGCGCGATTTCCACGCTATCAGCGCGGGACTCTCTGCCATTTTTTCCTGATCCACGCTGCTAGCGTGGGAACCACGCTATCAGCGTGGACTTAGCAAACTCATCCTTACTTCTAGCGCTTATCAACACCTAAAATTAAAAGCAAGCATCTAAACTAAGAAATTTGAAAAATTGTCCACTGGGTTGCCTCCCAGCAAGCACTTGTTTAACGTCACGAGCCTGACTGGAACCATGATTACTCAGGTGAAGTTAAAGGGACAGAAATTGTGTCCTTATTCACAGGTTCTCCATAGTAAAATTTCAAACGATTCCCATTTACCTTAAAGGTTCTCTCAGCATCAAGAGGGGAGATTTCAACGGTACCATATGGGAATACATTTGTCACCGCAAAAGGACCATACCAACGAGATTTAAGTTTACCTGGGAACAACCTCAGTCGAGAGTTGTACAATAATACCTGTTGACCCAGTGCAAATTCTTTAGGCTTGATCTTGCTATCATGCCACAACTTAGTCTTCTCTTTATAAATCTGTGCACTTTCATATACAGTCCTCCTGAACTCATCAAGCTCATTCAGCTGAAGTATTCTTTTCTTTTGAGCTCCTGATGGTTCAAAATTTAAAAACTTTGTAGCCCACAATGCTTTGTGTTCTAACTCCACTGGCAAATGACAAGGTTTGCCATACACCAACTGATAAGGTGACATGCCAATAGGAGTTTTGAACGCAGTTTTGTACGCCCAGAGTGCGTCATCAAGCTTCTTAGCCCAATCCTTTCTAGAAATTCCCACTGTTTTTTCCAGGATTCTTTTTATCTCCCTGTTGGAGACTTCAACTTGCCCACTAGTCTGGGGATGATATGGTGTGGCTACTCTGTGTGTCACCCCATATTTAACTAGCAATCTTTCAAAATATTTATTACAAAAGTGCGTACCTCCATCACTGATAATAGCCCGAGGTACTCCGAACCTTGTAAAAATATTCTTCCTCAGAAAATTGACAACCACCTTAGCATCGTTGGTGGGAAGAGCAACAGCTTCAACCCACTTGGAGACATAATCCACAATAACAAGGATATACTGGTTGGAATAAGATGAGGGAAATGGCCCCAAGAAATCAATGCCCCGTACATCAAACAGCTCTACCTCTAATATATTATTCAGAGGCATCTCATCCTTGCGTGAAATATTACCCGCTCTCTGACACTTATCACATTTTTCCACACAATCTCTCGCATCTTTGAAAAGTGTCGGCCAATAGTAACCGCTTTTCAAGACTTTCTGAGCGGTTCGATTGCCTCCAAAGTGGCCTCCATAGTTGGAAGCATGGCAATGCCACAAAATCCGACTCATCTCAAACTCAGGGACACTTCTGCGAATGATCCCATCAGCAAATTGAAAAGATAGATGCAGATCATCCCAAAAATACCTCTTTACATCTCGTAAAAACTTCTTTTGTTGTTGCCTAGTAAGGTTAGGAGGCAACTCCCTCACAGCTTTGTAATTGGATAAGTCTGCGAACCATGGAGGAACAAAGACTGCCATTACCTTTTCATCAGGAAAATAGTCATTGATTACCTTTTCTCGGATCTCCAAATCAAACTCTTGAAAGAGTAGCATCCACCTCAGCAGTCGTGGTTTAGCATCCTGCTTAGTCATCAAAAACTTAATAGCAGAATGGTCAGTGAAAACAATGATTTTAGATCCTAACAAATAAGGTCTAAATTTGTCCAGGGCATAAACTACTGCTAACATTTCTTTCTCAGTTGTTGCATAATTAACCTGGGCATCATTTAAGACTTTGCTAGCATAGTAAATGACATGTAACAATTTTTCCTTACGCTGACCAAGGATGACACCAATTGCATAAGCACTGGCGTCACACATGAGCTCAAACGGGAGGTTCCAATCAGGAGCTGTAAGCACAGGAGCTGTAGTAAGCTTTTCTTTCAACAAATGGAATGCCTTAGAACATGCATCATCAAATAAGAACTCCGAGTCCTTCACCAAGAGTTGGCTCAATGGTTTAGCAATCTTGGAAAAATCCTTGATGAACCTCCTGTAAAAACCTGCATGTCCTAGGAAACTCCTAACAACATTAACATTTACGGGAATGGGAAGTTGTTCAATCAACATCAATCTTGCCTTATCAACTTCAATCCCAGATTTAGAGATTTTATGTCCCAACACAATACCTTCATTTACTATAAAATGACACTTCTCCCAATTCAGAACAAGGTTAGTCTCATGACATCTTTTTAAAACTTTAGACAAATTGCTCAAACAAGAATCAAAACTTGAACCAAAAATAGAGAAGTCATCCATAAATACCTCTAAACATATCTCTACCATATCAGAAAAGATAGAGAGCATACACCTTTGGAAAGTGGCAAGTGCATTGCAGAGGCCGAACGACATTCTTCTATACGCGAAGACTCCAAACGGGCAAGTGAAAGCTGTCTTTTCCTGGTCTTCAGGAGCTACAGGTATTTGATTGTAGCCTGAATAACCATCCAAGAAGCAATAATAAGAGTGGTTCGCCAGTCTTTCCAGCATCTGATCAATAAAAGGTAATGGAAAATGGTCTTTTCGAGTAGCTGTGTTCAACCTTCGGTAGTCTACACACATTCTCCAACTTGAGATGGTTCTGGTTGGAATTAACTCTTGCTGTGCATTCGTGACTACTGTCACACCACCTTTTTTTGGTACTGTTTGAACTGGACTTACCCAAGCAGCATCTGAAATTGGGTAAATCATTCCTGCATCAAGAAGCTTCACAACTTCTTTTCTCACCACCTCCTTCATTGTTGGGTTTAATCTTCTTTGTGGTTGTCTCACGGGTTTAATATCATCCTCCATGAGAATCTTATGTGTGCAAAAAGAAGGATTTATACCTTTCAAATCAGCAATAGACCATCCTATGGCGGTCTTGTGAGCTTTTAAAACTTCAACTAGCTCCTTTTCTTGGTCCGGAGAGAGGCCTTTATTGATTATTACTGGATATGTATCACCATCTCCCAAGAATACATATTTCAAAGTGTCGGGCAAGGTTTTTAGTTCAACCTTAGGTGCCCCAACCTCTATATCTTCATCTTTTTCTTTGAGTATCTCCACAGCAATTCTTTCTTTTTCAAAGGGTACATGATCAAGAGCTCTCAACTCATAATCAATCTCTTGAGGACGCTCCTTCTTGTGTTGAAATGTTTCATGAAAAGAACCAACCTGGAAACAATCATTATTCTCAGCGGGTCTCTTCATAGCCTCAGAAACATTGTAGATGATCTCTTCATCATTCATTCTCAGTTTGATCATCCCTTGCTCAACATCAATTAAAGCACGGGCTGTAGCCAAAAAGGGTCTTCCTAAGAGCATAGGCTTCTCACTTCCTTCTCCCATATCTAACACCACAAAGTCAGCAGGAAAGATAAACTTATCAACCTTGACAAGAATATATTCTATAATCTCATTAGGTTTTCTCACAGATCTATCAGCAAGTTGGAGATATACTGATATGCTCCCAACATATATACTTTTATAGATCAAAAAGCAGGAAATCAGATCTAAAACTGTGTATAAAAGGTGTATATGTGGTGAATTTATTGAATAAAAATGGTCAGTCACTCTCTCACTCAGATTCTTCATGTTTACAGGAGAAAAATAACAAATAAAGGAGCCAGAAGAAAAATCAGACAGAAGCTCCACGCTCCAAGCGTAGGAACCCACGCTTGAAGCGTGGGAAAAGACTTCAAGACAGTGAGTCTACGAGCGTAGAGAAGAAGAAAAGAGGCAGAAGCTCCACGCTTGGAGCGTGGATCCTGCGCTCCAAGCGTAGGGTTGAGATG